>VTPC01003712.1:22820-40748 GCA_011009095.1 Ignelater luminosus
CATAATCAGCAAATGTTGCTTAATACTACTATAAAAAGTCAGAAGAAAAGAAGTACCTTTCAAAATACACGTTCAGTTAAAATGTCTACGCCCGAAAACATAACATGCAGACTGATGAAAAGACTACATGAGTAATGATAAAGAGGAGAAGTGAAAACAGCAAGCAACAACAAGCCAGTCAACTGCGAATACATCACAAAGCGAAGCTCCACTCTCAATATCTCAACATTAATACCACAATTTATCGCCTTGTAAGCAATTTTTTGTTTAATAATTAAAATTAATCCTAAGGAAAATTCTATAGCTTTTTTTTTAATAAAAAATCTTTGAATAACTAGAAAGTACGCCATCTAAAAGAAAAATAAGTCATTTTGTGCGTAGGGAATGAAAGAAGGGAGAACATAATTAGGTGCTTTACCCAGAGGTTTAGTAAACATAAACTCGGCGTAATTTAAAACAATATGAAGTTTATTATTCCGGGCGAAGTTTATTAGGATTTTATAACATAAATCAATATTTGTATTAATTACGCCAGTTTATTACTACCACAAAAATTTTAACTTTTAATAAATATGTATTGTTTGTATCTTTTAATTTAGCCTTGGAAAGTTATAAAGTTTGAAAGTAAATTAATTTAATTAAAAATTTATTTTGCCTGAACTCGAAACTTCCCCCAAGATCTTAGTTAGTGTCACAACAAAGCAACGTCATCTCACGTCATTTTCACGGACGTAAATCCTTAAAGCAGTGGAAAATCCGCGTGGATATCGTATATAAAGTTATCAGGAAGTTTAGTGATCTTATAAGCTTTGGTTAAGAGGCCTTAGTAATTATTATCCATATAAACTAACGAGACGACTACATATTACACACAGCATAGACTTTGCAAACTCGCGAAGGGTCCCAATTAATAACGACTCCTCCTCGCAACTCTCTGGTTGGACTCTTCTCTAAGTATGTTTAATTAATCTGGAAGTCATGTCTAGCGTAATGTGTAATCGCATTATTGTTAATTAATTACTTATTGCTAGTTTTAGCCTGATACTGGATACAGTGTGTGGCAGACCGATTAAGCGGATATGGTGTAGTGTGACGGTTCTTTCCTAGGGGTTGACGCGCGCGCTTGCCATTGTAACAAATAAATTCAAGCTACAAAGTGACATCTATATTAAGGGATGAAAAGCTTAGCGAAAAAAAATTTAATCAGCTAATAACGTTTCTGTTGAATCTTTTGAAATGAAACGGAATGGGTAAATGGAAAATGAGAATTTTCTCAGTCATACTTTTACAGAAAGTATTTTTTGTGTTAAATGAATTGAATTTCAAAAAATATTTTTTTTAGATATCAAATGTTCTCGGAAAGAAAGTGAAATAAAGAAGCACGGGGTATAAATAAATAAAATAATCATAAATGTTCTTTTATGAAATCATATTGGATTTATTCAAATTTGTATTCAGCAAAAAGAGACCCGGTTGCCATCATAAATATTTCATTTAATATTTTATTCGAATTTAACCTCATTTGCGAAGTAAATTTCAAATATGTAATTTACATATCATCTTTCCAGCCTACAACCAGATAATATTTTTTCGGTACATTTAAATGTTAGTTATGTTAAAAACGAATAAATTGGCTAAAGTATAATCTGAAACGAGGATTAAAGAAGGAGCAAAATTAGAAAGGACAAATATAATATCCATAATTTAAAATAAGAACGGAAAATGTTTAATTAATGGAAATTATATTAATACAAACGTAATATTTTATGGAAAGAAAAATTAAAATTGAAAGATGCAGAAGAAAATGCATTGAACCTTCCTAAACTTGCAGTCAAATAGCTTATTCCGCCACAATTAATACTTTTAGGTTGTTCTCTTGTCAGTTTCGATTGTATGATAAGCTAATAAGCTCTTGAAAAATGATTTGTGACAATAATTACACTGAAAGCTTTTACATCCAAGTTTAACGTTAATTTCGGAATTTATAGAATTCTACTGTTAATACCTGTAAGTCAATGACATTTCAAATCTTTTTACCTTGGCAACGTTTAAAATTATCTTGAAAGATTGACAACATTTATTTTGTAAGTAATAATTTGAAAAGCGATTGTACTGTAATGAGTGAAAAGAAAATATCGCAAAATTGGATCAAACTTGAATCTATTAAAGTGAATTATTACAAAAATTATAATAATAATAATAATAATAATAATAATAATAATAATAATAATAATAACGAATCTAACAAAATGAATTTTAAAAAATGCGCAGTTACAGTTACACAGAGCTAAAATAACAGACTTACACGTAAATTACGTTAAAGCTAATTAAATTAGAATTTTGTTTAAAAGGGCATCGTACGCTGAGTAGAAAGAGATTGGAATTTTATTTTATAACGAAACAATAATAATGGTACCACTTTATTATCATTATTTCCTCCAAAGGTTAATTAATTTTCTCTTGTTAATCAACACAAAGGCTTCAACTGAAAATACATTTTATTTCAATTCTTTTTATTCGGTTATGGTGTGTCGCACATTGGCTTCATGTTAAAAGCAAATTTAAAAACTAAATTGACACACCATCCCTTGAGCTTCTTGATAATCATTACAAAATGTAATAATAATAAAATAAACCAAGTTTAAAATTAATGTTGGTAAAAAAAGAATGGCGAGAAACTAACCAGAAGCAAGCTACATGTGCATAATGCATGTTATCGATTAGAACTAGAGTGCTGTAAATTTACAGCAATAGATATTATGTGCTACCCACAGACACATTAGTCCAGTTTGATTACTTACCATAATATAGTACTGTAAGTGCAATTCCAAAACAATTCGCTCTCCTTTCCAAATCAATGAACAAGTAAATTTGTACATGCTAGTAAACTTAAATGAAATGAATTGATTTTCTTGTGAGAAACGGCAACATTAGAGGTAGTTTTTGTTTTAAGCAGTTTAATTAAAGGTGCCTTTAGATGTTTTCCAATTTTTACAGTTTAAGATTCAATACAATATAGGACAGAAACGTTCAAAGCATGAAATCAACTCAACACCGAGAATTTTAGTTTGTAAGTAATTACATGAAATCGTAACCTCTAAATGCTGCTTTAGATTGGTTATGTCCTTATTAATGCAAAGGTAACACGTTTGCTACCGTTACATCGACGCTGATCCTTCCTAGGTACCAACATTAGTTTTTGGAGATATTGGGTTTTATGCTTCTTGCGAGCAAAAAAGCTAACTAAACAAATTTCTGAATATAGCATTAACCACAGTCCGCAGATACTACATTTTTACAATTATTAATTTTTCTTCTTAGCACTTAATATGTTAACAAACTGATATTTGACACGGGTTCATATGAAACCCACCGAATAAAAGACTAAAATGATTTACTTTTATAAAAAGAATGGTTCTGTATTTACATTATGCAGTTACGCAATTTTTTTACCGTACCCAGTTAAATATTTCTTTTGTATGTAGCGTCCCACGTTTTCCAACATTCTTGAAAATTTTTAGGAATATTTACTTTTACGAATATGATGTTGCGTCCTAAACTTTCACGGGAAACAAGGTCTTGTCTTTTGCCAATTAATTCCTTTTAAACTTCCTGTAATATTTCTTTGAAGATATTTTAAACGTTTGCGCATTATAAATTTGTGTAGAAAAAAGAATCACTTTTTGTGTCATTTAAGCAATTCTTTTTAAACTGCCTGCAATATTTCTTTGACAATATATTATAAAAATAATTCCTCTTAAAGGTCCTACTATAAAATTTCTGCTGAAAGTTTTAAAACATTATCATTAGAGTGCGGATTTTTAAGCATAAAAAACAATAAAAAAAAGTTCTTAAAAAAGCGTAGAAATTCAAGGAAAAAAACTTAAAAAATAGCACAAAAATTTAAAATAAGTTTAAAATATGCAGGAAAAAAATTAAACTTCCAGGTTTTAGGTCTTATACAAAGTATTTACTATAAAAAACCAAAAAATGAATTGTTATTAGAAACTTTGAACTCTAAAATGCTTAATTATTATGCACCTTTCTAAATTCTCCATAAGAAAATTTCTTCTTTTATCAGTTAGGGTGTCTTTGTAAAGAGAAAATAGTCTTTCAATGTCAAAACTAGTAATCGGTGCATATTTAAATTTTGCAAGTAACGATGGTTCCAAGTCGAAGTTATTGACTATTTCGCCTGATAAAATACTTGCAATGGTCTTTAATCTTGCTAAACCTTCGTTTTTAGCCAGCACGTTCTCAAATTTGGCAAATATTGTTTTTCCTACATCACCACGCACTTTTCTCAATTTTATTTTAAACTCTTGTACAATCTGAACTGCTTCTGTTAGCTCACTTCCTTGTGTTTCAAGTTTGGTGATAGTTTCACTGATGAACTCGTAATTTGCTTTGATGAATGCAAGGTTTTGTTGTAGTTCCGAATTTTTTAAAATATTTTGGCAGTCTTTAACCGATCGGGATGCATCTTCCGAAAATTCTAACAAAATTTCTTTGAAGCTGGTGAAGTTAACTACGTAATACACAGCCGCATCCAACCAAGTTTCCCATCTAGTTGTGGTGGAAGCGGAATATTAGGCAGTTTTTCTTTAAATCGTTGTACCCTCAATGGCGCTTTTAAAAAACACTTTTTGCCATTTTTAATTAACTCGTTAACTAGAGGAAATTCAGACCTCACAGTTTCTGCTACTAGGTTTAATCCGTGAGCTACGCAAGTAGAGTGTGTGAGATTACTATACAAAACTTTTAAATTAATACCTGCTTTTAGCATATATGCAGCCGCATCCGTCACCATTAACAGAATTTTTTCAGTTGGGACTGCATTAGGAAGAAAAAAGTTTGCGAGTCCCTCGTTAATAAATCTTGTTATGGTGCTGCTGTTGGTTTTATCTAGTTCTTTCAAATATATTAAAAATGGCCTGGTTGGAGTAGCTTTATGTAATATACCGATAATGAGACCAGCCACATACCCACCGTACTCATCGGTGGCTTCATCGACAGAAAACCAGATATAATCGTCTGCAATTTATATTTTTAATTTCATAAAGGACTGTTTTATAAACTGTATCTAAATAGTTTTTTCGTAGAGTGCTTTCGGACGGTATCGATCTCTTACAATATGTTTCTAAGAATCCTCGAAATGCAGAATTGTCTAATTTTCTGAAAGGAATATTTGCCGATATCAGAGTATTGCATAAATCAAAATAAAAAGTTCTTTCTTCAGATCGAGTAAAAGATCCAGAGGCAACTACTTCTGAAATAGTTTGGTAGACCTTAATAGGTTTGGGTTTGTACCAGTTTGCCTGCATATATCTGAACCGCTTGTATTAGTACAAATTGCTTGGATAACTTGGGTGTTTTATTCTACTGTAAGCCCTATACCAGTGTCAATCCAACCTATCGACCCCTGCAGTCACCGTATATCCAACGCAGCTGCCCGGTGAGCCCTTGTGTGATCGCATCAAGGACGAGATGGGGGTGTAAACCCTCTTATCAAATCTGGCGCCCGAAACTGTCCAGCAATAGCGTCGCATATTTCGACGCCTATCTCTACCGAAAAAAGCGTTACAACTTTATCGACAGATGTGTCCGATTTCTGAGAAGTCGTTCTTATAAGCACACGAGGATTGTTTGGAACGCATGGTAATACACAAACACTATGCGCTTCATATGTCACTATTCCAAAACAATTTTAGAATTTATTATCATCACAAAAAAACCACCAGTTTCTTTTAAAATATCTAAAACTTTCTGGGCAGAACAGCATCAATTTGGAAATCTGTCATCATATAAATCTTGTACAGTTCTTGGATTTTTTCTAATATTCTCCGTAAGTTGATGCTGTGATATTCTTCTTTAGAGAATTTAAACATAATGACGTAATTATTTTAAGAGTATGTGCAGAAAATTTTTAAAGGTGATAATGCGTGGTTAAATAGGGACTTTACTTGTCCAAAGGTGTAGAATTGCCTTTCGGCTTGAGGTACGTACAACGGTTTGCGCACGACTGAGTCTGCGAATCTTGGAATTCTTTTTTAATAATACGCAGAAAAGCCTAGAAAATTATTAGGTAACGTGTAGCGTCAACTTTTTGTATCGGGCATTCAAATAAAGGTCGGCTTTGCACTATTGCACTATCCTATTCTCCGTTGAACACCCAGTATAGCACAATATTTCGTTGTGTACGTTTGCGAAGAAACCCATTTAGATATAATAGAACAAAACCTTAATAACGGTAAGCAGTTTCAGTAGGACTTGACAAGTATGCAGAATCTCTATTTCTAACTGGTAGGGACATTAGAAGGCTGCAACGGTATTGCAAACTAAGATTTCTTGATCTTCAATCTCAATTTTTTTATTTCTATGCTATTTCATGTAATTTAATATGTTCTTCTTATTGTGGTTTAAGGGGGCTTTGAATTCTTAAGAGAACCTTGTGGTGATGTAATGTCAATGTAGTGTCTAGCAAAAACTAGAATCTATTCAAATATTTTATATTTCCTTTTTTTGTTATGTAGTATGCGTTACAACTAGTTGCATTGTTGTGCCTTGATCACTAGACTCTGTGACATTTTGATGCAAAATTAAGAGATACATCTTGACACCCTTCAGTTCTTCTGAAAGTTGCTGCATCTTTTCTAATTTTCTTCTCAATTTCTGTATTGAATCGTTTCATAATAATTTGAACACAACGTAACACGTTGCTTTGTTTTTAGTTAGATAACTAAAGACTGGTTTACGTGGCTGGTCATTTAGTCTCAGAAAAAGTGTTTTTGTGTGTTTCTTATTGTATTTATTTATTTTACTTTAGAAATTAACCCCAGAATCCTTTTATTGCATTTTGCAAATGCATTTGCTCACATATATAATGAAATATCCTAGTTTTTCTTAATACTCGCTTAATCAACATCTAGCAAAATATTAAAGTTAACATAGAGACTCTAACGCCAAAAAGCTTGAAAACTATGAGCTAGACAAAAAAGATGCTGTTTCGGTTTGAGCGGCTTAAAATAACACTAATTAAAGATGCAATTAAAAGAGTCTTAAACTGTATTAGGTACTCGTATATTAAAACACCACAGATATAACGATAAAAATGAAACAGGCCGGAACCTTGCATGGACTTCTTCGGTGAAGGTTTATTCTATTGCTGACACAGCTAGCATTGTTGAAGAGGATGAACTGGATGGTTTTACTAGTTTATTTGAGAAGTTACAGTTTGTGATTAGATTAACTAAGCGTTCTAGGATTTTTTTCTTCAAGTTCTTCAAAGTTAATCTCAGTTATTTATAACTGCCACACGAATAAAGAACAAAAACAGATGTAGAGAATCAAAATTAAGAATTAATCTCAACTCTACGATAGTAGTTTGATCACAACTCAAACCTATTGAATAATTATGATTTACACTTTGATATATCAAACATTTCCTTATTAGAATCCTCAAGGGCTTTCAAAGTTTCCATCGGCCTCTGTACAGACTTGTAACTTTCAACAATTTAAATAATGCATGATTTGAAGTTTATATAACTAATAAATTTCAAATCCTTGAGTGTCTCTCGTCAAATAGATTAGTAAATCTTAATTCTGCATTTTCCAAGTTTAATATAAACTACCTTGAAGAAAACAGCGTAACTTCTTTTCACATTGGAAGCGTACCTTAACCAAAAAACAAAGAAAATATGTAAACCTGGCCAAGTTGCTGAGATTATTATAACATTAAAATTTTTAAAGTCTTAGTGACTGTAAAATTAAAACTCGTTGAAAAATTTACAGTGAAATATTTAGAGTTTATACATTTTTGCTGTTTCCATTATTTTTTACTTATGATGTTCTTTAGAATGTTAAAATGAAGTACAAAGTGCAACGATATAAACAAGAATCTTATTAAGTGAAACGCCTGCTTCACCTTCTAGATTTTACCAATTCAGAATTCAACGAGCATGAATAGTATGGAAAATCAAAAGTAAATCGACTCGCCGATATTTTTACTCCTTGGAAATTGTTACTTCAAAACGTTTTTCCTCGAAATTGCATTTCCGATCTTTCCAAAAGTTGTTCTCGATCTGAGATCTAGTACAACAGCATTCCTCGCTTCGGACTTGCAATAGTGTAAAGTTTGTCCTGCAAGTTTGGATAGTTTAGGGTTGTATCTATTACAGCCTATCAAAACTTTGAAGTTGTTTTAAATAACTCCCTGGGTTATGATGATATATAACCTAATAGATACGTAATATTACAAAACTTGTGTTAATTAGATAGTTAATTAAGTTCCCCTAGAATTGTTACAAGAAAAAAAATACGCGCAGAGGAAAAATCAAATTACGTTTTTATTGCAGTTAATTCAATTTCAGTTTAATTTTTAAAGTCACTTTTTTTTTCTCTGCCAGTTATTAATTACTTCTCTGCCTTGCAATTAAATTTTATTAGAATTTCTATTGTTACTCGATTTAATTGAAATTTCCAACTTCTTTTTTAAGACCAAAAATGTAATAATAAAATTGTATCCCTTTTTAGTTCAAAAGTAAAAATAAAATTATATTTCCTATACTACCACTAGCACGGAGCATAAAGAAGCCTTTTACAGACTAATAACAAAATATCTTCGACCACAACTGTAATAGTGGCCATATATATCAGGAGTAAATCCTGGGGTATTTGAAGTGTCGTCCAGGACAAATACTAATTTTTGTTCGCAACTTTGTAAAGCCTTTGTAGACACTTTAAAATTTGAACATATATTGTTCCTGATTAAGCTTTTAGTTTGGAAATTTAGGTTCTGTATAAAGCTAAAATCGATTATTCACTTTCAACAACACTCGTAACCTCGCAAGGAAAACCTTGAATGAAAACTTACAAACTACGTATATAACGATAAACATTTAATTAGTTCATTACTGACGCTGACACGTGTATGCATTTCCGTGTTTGGTAGATAAATATAGCACGTGAAATGTTTGTTTAGTACTCACTCATTTCAGCAACATGCCGACGACGACGACGTCTGCGTCCAATATTTATACAGGAAAGCATAATTAATAATTTTACGGTTAATAAATTGGAAAAGCGTGCACCGTTATTCTATTTCCTTTTTCTATTTTAAACATTTTCGGTTTTTGCTCTGGCTGTTACGTTTTTAATACAGCATAACTTATATGCAAACTTTTGCCGGTTGGTGCATTTTACACGGAATTTAATGAGTGGAAATAATGAGTCTAAAATGTGCGCTTTACAAGTTTGTGTGTGTAGTCTGTTAATTTTTTCTCTTGTCTTTTGAAATTTATATTTAATATAAAGTTTTCTATTCAGAACCATGAGTTTTGTACTTTGAACGTTCATAGCGTAATCATAAAATTGTTTAAGTTTGCTAACTTTCAGTAACTGTTTTAAACTGTAAGAAAACTTAAACAATTTCTGTTAACAACAATTTAAAATTATGGAAAGTTAGATTAGCATTTCACAATTGTTTGTGGATTAAATTCTTTCTACTACTTGTTTCAGTAGCAATTATGAAATAACAAGTAATCATCATCCTATAATTCTTCGCGATACATTTTTTGATACGTATAGCTTGAAAAGCCTGCAAAATGGATTGTGCCCTAAGCCTTTTCGCAAATATTGCATGCTATTTTATTACGTTGTAATTCCTCCAGTTTCTCTTTTTAACTTTTACTATTACAACTAGACCTGCAGCTGTTCCACTCCGCTACGCCGTTTCTAGACCCTCCCAACAGTAGCAGCCTGGCTTCAGTCAAGCAGCAAGCTGCTAAAACGTTCCTTTTCTTCCAACCCTCCTTGAACAGAAACGGAAATGGCTGCCTCCTACTACCACCGATTCCAGTCGGGCTTCACCTTCTGTTTACCATCTTAACAGAGCTGACGACAAACATAGACACATCTTTTCCCTCCATTAGCTGCCTTATTAGAACTGGATACTTTTGCTATCGCTACATTCAATTGATTCTTTCCTAACAGCTAAAGGAACGTTTTCCAAGAAACACATCTTCCTGATATGTTGGAAAGTTGCTTTGAGCGAATGCAGCCTATTTTGTCTAATCCTATTTTACCTAACTGGCATTTTGGCTAATGATTCATCTCGTTCAATTCCAATTCCTCTGGTGGTCATGCCACTTTGTCTAAATTCTTTTGTTAAAGGCAAATAGCCTGACAGCACCTTCTTTCTAAAACTACAGCTGGTGCTTACATTAACAGTAAAATCATTTGATTACATTAATGAAATTAGTTAAACATATGTTAACAAAGCGGCAAACCTACAAGTTTGAAAAAGTAGGTTAGTAGACATAGTGAAATAAAATAGATTTATAACATGTTTAGTCAGCTCAAGGTTAGTAATTCTTCGATATGAGTAAGGAATTGAGATAAAGGTAATTTAATCAGAATGTTTAAAAATTATTAAAGCTACGCCAAGTTTACTCAGCAAACCCATAATAATCATTTTTAAAATCAGCTTTATCTACATAACTATCAGAGTAAAGTAAATCAATCGGTTTTAAATAAATCGAAGAAGTAATGAGCAACCTTGCTCCAATTAGAAGAACTCAACATCACAATATGTTGATAAAACCGGAAGACTGATTTAACAATAATTAGCTCCAACAACCATATGGGTGACTTTAATGTTAAATTATAATAGTAAGAAAGGAGGTATCCGACTGACATGCCAGAAGAAGTGACCGCTTCGTCATCCGTACGAAAGAACGGAACTAGTAAGGAATGCAGACTATAATGGAAACGTCTGCAGCTTCCAAATGGATTGGTTCTTTAAACTAACTACTTGAAATACTTTAAGGATTTATATCCCTGGAAATAATACCCTTCTCGTACTTTTGGATCGTATCTTGCAATAATCCTTGCAAAACGCAAGGTAGCATGTAGTTTTGTTTCAGTGTATGGTCTCCTATGTTATAATTATACTGAATGAGTGTTTAAATCTTTTGTTTGCCTAAGTGGTTAAGAAAATCTTGTCGAAGAAGATATTTTATTTGATGGTGACTAGGAATGAATATCGCTTTTCGGCTGTTTGCAAAACGAATTTACAGTGTTCAACCGGGACTTCCATTCAGCCCCAAACAATTTTGCAACTGCTTTTACAGAAAAGTTGGAGATAAAAATTTATGTTTGCCTTCTCTTCTGGTAAAAACGAAAATGCTTTTGAGGACACTTGTTGCAGATTATTCCTTGGAAACCAAAGCTGTAGCAAAATTTACTTTTTAGTCTGACGTTTCTAAAACCCATGTTTTAATCTAAAGTGATTTTAATATCTACTAGGTTTTCCATGGGCCCTGGTTTGAGTGGATACATTTCTACTACGCATAGACCTGTCTACACAACAACGCCGTTACTTTGAATGAAATCATTCCTTCTAGTTGAAGAATCGTCTAAACTAGCACTATCCTCGGAAGCACGTCTTTAATTGGAGGTAGTTTAGTACAGAACGTCTGTTGTAATACGTCCTATGATTGACAAAGTTTGTGTCTAGAAACTGACTAGGTATTGAACAGACATCAATCGGAATAGCCTCATCTCCTTATTACAGATGTAAGAGTCAATTCCAATTCGTCAAATTTATCAATCCAATGACGTTAAAACAAAACCCTCTCTTAGTATTATATTTCGTGTGTATACAGGGTGGTCCAAGATTCCGCTCTAGTAAGATAATAGCTTTATGTTAGGAAATAGAAACACATTGAAAGCAGAAAGCAACATAGTGCTTTTGGAAGAATAACCTAAAAATATTTCGAATTATACAGGGTGTTTGACTTGTTTGTGGCAGCATCTTACTTTATTTTTTCAAATGGAACACCCTGAATATTACTTCATTTTTGGATTTCCTATTAAATTTAAATTCATTATTATTAACCATATGTTTGGTCTAAATTGCGCCGCTTTCGAGATATTTAATATTTTTTGAAAAAATTTAGTTTTACATTGTTTTAGAAATTTTGAAATATCTCTGGAACTAAACAGAATACAAAGATACGGTTTGATCATCGTGTCAAATACGGGTTGGTACATCAATTGTGTTACAAATGACTTTGTTAAAGATTACTGTGGTCCCACTATAGATCATTGAAAATGAAGATTTTCAATCATGGATAACTCGATATTTTAAATAGAACGATATGAAACTTTTTGTATAATCAGACTTAAAATTTAATTTTCTTTCATTTTTATTTAATGGTCTTTGGGTTTATCTGCGGTGGTTTAAGCGTTATTTTATAAAAACGCTAATTTTGTTAATTTAAATAACCATATTTAGTAAAGAGGGCTGTGCTTTGAAACAGTAGTTGCAACTAACATTTGAATTATGCATATGTACATGTGCATTTATATTTTTTTGTGTTTTGAACAAAACAAAAGAAAGAAACTCTAGCAATTTTTCATAGAACAGTACCTACGACTACATTACATCTTGCAGGTCATCTTACAGGGCCATGACGACTAGTTCATCGTCAATACGTATTATTAAGATGGTTTGTAAGGTGACGAATGCGCTGGTGCGCCGCCGTGTTGAAAAATTAGTGTATTTTTTGAGAAAATATGTTCTCTCTTGTTAAATTTAATTCTTTAATGCGTTGCACAGAATAAAATTACCTCTAGTTTTGAATTTTAGAAGTTCAAATAAGGCATTTCGAGCTAATTTCTCCCTCGAAAAACTTATTTTGTTAAAAATGTATGATCATTCTAATCATAAAAACTGTCGACTTGCCTAGTGTAGGGCAAGTTATGATTAAATTTGGTCAGTTAGCAAGCACGGTAATACTCGAGGCTTCTAACCGATTTCACCTCATATTCCCACTGTCTTCATTGGTGCTTCTTATAACACGCGTTATTGAAGACCAATTAGATGCCTGACCAACCCCCTTTAGAAGTCAAAGAATTGTCACTCCGAACGAAAGTTTAGAGAGAGCTTTCCTAGCAGCTGTCGAGTAAGACACGCGTACCTCGTGTTTTGTGTGAATAGTTCGAACTTAAGAAAATTCACAAGTTTCGGGATCTTTTCAAGTGCTTGAAAAACATCCGCGTTAGTTCCGTATATAGCCTGAGTGAACGCGCCGTGAATTAATTTTGACTTTGACTAGTGAATATCTTGACACTTTTCTGGATTTACCAGTTGTGTCTCTTCCGTATTAGTTGTTGAATAAACTTTCGCCTGTTAGACGAAATAAATAAACTATTCGCACACCGAACTCTTAATATTCCTACCTGCCGACTCTCATATAACTTTCTCGTGCATTCTGAAGGCAACCTGTGATGCTACAGCATTCCCCGTGTTTATACAGTTCTGTTAAGCCTTCTGCGAGAAATTGTACTATTTCGCACATTAAAGGCCAGAAAGATTCTATCGCCGTCGAATATTTATCTACAATTCTGGTATGTACATGAAGTCGTCGCTCCGTCGCTGGAAATGTTATGTGTTTAGTTTATAAGAGCCTTGTGTAAAGAAGTGTTAAGTGAAATTGTTGTGAATTGTGCCACGAACTTGGATACATTTTGGATTAGTTCCTGTATCATGGTAAATAATCTTACCAAATAAAGTGTATGAAAGACCTAATGTTGGCACTTATGGTGAACTTGGTTGCTCGGCATTGTAAACTTGTCTTACTCGTCACCAGTTTGCTTTGGTTAAAAATAGATTATTAAATACTCTGCTGTAACGTCGTTTCACATTAGCGAAAAACCTTGTAAAAGTATATTATCTAATTAAAATGTATTAATCGTGTTAGTTTATTAACGTAAAGATTACATAGTTGAAATCTATTATTTTTCCTAATTTATTAACATACAGATCAAATAATCGAAATCCATGATTTCACCATTTGTGTTGTTAGTTGGAAGAGTAAACAATCGAAATTTGCTATAGTAACAATCTTATCTTAGCGAGTTTAATTTTCTTAAAAGTTTATTAAAGGGTATACTTAGATCCAAAGCTAGATAAGAAAACTCTAGAAGTGACGACTAAATATTTTATATTGTGTTGTCTTTTACAAGTGATCGCTATTTACTAACCACGAACGAAACTTGTCAATGTTTTGTTTACGTGTTCATAATTTCGGGCGCTCTGTATTTTGTTTCTTTGTGTTTAATGTTCGAACTTGTTGTTTTGAACCTGAAAGGTTTCTTGTATAATGACCTAGATAAGCAAATCAGCTGCGGGATCTTCCATTTGAAATTAGGTCAACGACATTACTCTGAGGCTGGCGCCCTCCGGATCCCGAATTTCTTCAAGATTCTCGCACTTACATCACCGTCTATCGCCGGAACTAGGCCTTCATCGCCCACGCCTCGTCTCCGATCATTAAGAGCTGCTTATAGGTTAATATGATGTTGCGTTTACCGAAAGAGGCTCTAAACTCGTAATTGCGCGTCACAACGGGTATCGACGAAGATCATCTACTTATTCACTTCTCTATATTTACTGGTTCTATAACAAAAAATGTCTTCTGCTGTTGAAAATACATCAGCCAGGGATAAGATTCGAATTTGTTGTCTAAAATATGAGTTTCGAGACGACCAAATCGAATGTTGAAGTTTTTTATTACAAAAAATCATCGTCAGTGCCGCAGCCTCTGTCGAAACTATCTATAGCAACTCTTGAATTTTATACCTTGAGAAAGGCTTAGTAAATTACGGATCTGGACAGTCCATCCAAACCTCTCAAATTAAAGCCAATAAACAGACTACCAACAAGCATTTTCCCTTGAGCTCCACTCATGCCATTACCAAAATATTTAAACCGCCGTTGGATAAATTGATAGATAGACAAAACGCATAGGTCATAATTCAACCACAATTTAACATTTTTTGTTGTTGAAGATCAATGCTAACGAAGAGCTAACCTTGAAACTGGGTTCTTAGGTAAAATAGCAGACAAGATATGTATCTCATTAGATGATTTGGCACTGGACAAAACGAGGCATTAGACAAAATAAGAGTAGACAAAATGGGAATGGACGAAATAGGCAAATGTCGCTTTGAACATATTGGCAAAAAGTGCTAGAATATTTAAAATCTATGCAAGTTGGGTCGTAGAACATCTGCTAGTTTTGGTGTACATACAACAGCATTTCAACTAGTGCACAGAGTTACTGTTAGAGAGAAACTACAACGATGAGAGAATCTTTGACTCTTTATAGTTTCTAACAGCAAAGCCGAACAAAGGGTGTGAAACAAATTTGAGTTTTGTACTGAATTGCATTTACAAGCTAAATGACAGTAGAATTAATTAATGAGGGCACCTGAACATGCTGATCATTCTGATGTTGCAGATGGCCAGCAAATCGACTGCCTTTCAAGGAAGAAGAAAAAGCAGTCTGTGGAATCGCACATAAGATGGCAAAGAGAACTATTGTTGCAAGTGGTTTATCTTTTCAAAATAGAGAAACGTATGATATTAATGAGGAATAAAACTCCAAATCTTCTACATTAATTTAATTAAAAATTTTTTTCTTCTTCTTATAGAATAAGGCAAAATGTTTTGGAATCACATTTCTCTCATTCTCAAGCGTTAACATACGTACAAGGTTGTCATTATAATGAAATTAATGTAGACGAAAATGATAAATCTGATCAAATTTAAACTAAAAATGAAAATGCCCAACTTAAAACTTTTTTGATAATGGACAATAAAATATATAAGGCATTCTGGTATAAACTTATGTAATATTACAACAGTAGTTAACGACTAATCAGTTTAGATGAATAACAAGTGAGCAGCAGCCTTTCAAAACGCATTTTGTCCAAAATTTCACAATTTGACTGTAGGTCTACAATTTCTACATATCTTGGACAGTCTAAACGCATTTTATCCCACTCAAAAACAAATACAAAAAGTACTTGGACATGCAAAATGCAGAAAATGACAAACGTATAGCAGTATGTCCGTAAGAACAGGGACCACTGCACTTTGTTTGTCCAACGAATCTTTGTTAGTGCGGAGTGCTGCTAATTTATTGAAAATAGCGTTTAATTTGTTAATAATGGGAAAAAAGTATTAAGATCTTATAGTACTATAAATACACCTGAAAGACACTACGAATTGTACAGCAAAGTAGGTAAAGTACAAAAATTGAGCACTGAGTGGAACTTAGTGTATATTAAAGCTTCAACAAGGTATTTGATGAAAATTAAAAAAATCAGTTCAGCACGTAGATTAAAAATAAAAAAATCAAAGAAACTAACTCGTGCTGTAGTCAAAATGGTACAACTGTATAGAAATGATGACCCTACATCAAAATGTGAAACACATTTAGTTTGATTATAATCAATATATTTTATTTTTGTTATTGTAAAAATACTTCATTTGTTTAAATAAACTTGTTTTAGTGAATTTAGATGTGACTGTTGTTATTTGGGACAACTTAACTGCAATTTGTCTAGCCTAGACAAACAAAAGTAATTATGTCCAGACATTTTTTAATTTTAAGCAAAAAAAAGAAATATTTTAGTGTAACTTATTAATCATCACCATTAATAATATTTTTAATAATTATTGAAACAAAACAGAATTACGTACTCTAAATATTAACAGTACAGCAATTTTTTTCTGTTTCTCAAAGAATGCAAACATGGATAAACTGCTCCTCAAGTAATAAATTATATTAAGAATCCTTGAACACTTCTCATGTATCAAAAAAGATTAAAACAATGTCTAGGTAATGGCAGCAAAACCATTGGAAGAGACCCTGAGACGAAGACAATAAAAAATCTTCTTAGAGAGTATTTCAAAGAAGCGTCAGGTCAGTTCAACAAGTATCTCTTCGCTACGGTTGTCCTAAGTACGTATGTATATTGTACTGTTAAGCATATGGTAATCGTTGTAGACAAACCATCATTGGATAAGGCAGACTGCACCAGGAACAAATAAGAAAAGCGCAGACACAAAAAATCCAGGACTTTGGTAAACGTTAACTGCAGGGTACCATAGGTCTAACGACTGCAATAGAGGTACTTCACTACAAAATCAGCTTTAAGAAAATAAATTTTAGTAACCACGCTAAACCCTCTAAACCAAAATAAAGTTTAAATATCAACTCACAAAATCAACAAACACTGCTACCTTTTTTATAGGAGGGGCAGTAGGCAAACAGTTTTAGTAGATATTTTTGAATTATTACTCTAAGTCAGTGTTCACTCATGTCAAATGATAACACAATAAAAGTCACAAGCGGTTTTCAAGTTTCCAATTTTTTAATGTTTTTGTGATATCTTAGGTATATCAAAAGCTACCATTACGGAAGTCTAAGAATTTGTTAAGAAAGTTACTATTCGACAAGTTATATAAAAAACTTTTTACATTGTGAGAATTTTTACACTATTTTATCGTTTAAAAACGCATCAAAAACATTCTTGAAATTTCAATCACAGCTGCTTATTTTCAAACATTTAGCAATTTTCCACTTAGTCTAATTTTTAAACAAAATGATTTAAGTAGAAGGAATAATGTCAGTGTAACTAACACGACAGCATTATTAAGCTGCGATAATAATAATGATAGAGAAGGTAACTACTCTAGAACAAGTAGGTAGTTAATGGCTCTACAACTAATTATTAATGATAAATTACTACAACAATTTTCCTAAATTCGATAATGCATTTAGAAACTTCATAAATTAAAGTCTTCTAATTGATGACACACTTTCCTAACATTAGTTGGAAATCTTCCGTTTATGATGAATTAAGAAACTTGAGTTAATAACTTTTAGTTGTTAAGTAGTATACAGTATGGAAGTCGATATCAACAATAAAGAACAAGAGAATACGCATCACAGTAACTTTAGAGATTTTTAAATTTTTATATTCATTTTATAGAAAAATGAATACAATTATTAAAAGTTCATCAGAGATTTTGTAAATACATTTATCAAAATTGATTTCCCAACTATTTCTTCT
>VTPC01003713.1:18691-29770 GCA_011009095.1 Ignelater luminosus
GTTATTACCGAATATTAACAAAACATTATGAGAAAATATCAAGAAAACATTTTCAGCTAATGTAAGGAAACTATTCAAAAATGTTACATTTAATATTACTGGAATATTTTTTGAAAATATTACTATAATGTTATTACCGAATATTAACAAAACATTATGAGAAAATATCAAGAAAACATTTTCAGCTAATGTAAGGAAACTATTCAAAAATGTTACATTTAATATTACTGGAATATTTTTTGAAAATATTTTTATAATATTGTGTGCTGCTTGGGTATAGTTGCTTTAGCAAAACTGCTTTTACCATTCATAGAAGGTAGACATACTAATAGGGATTTTTCTTGTAACAACGGATATCAGGTTTTTGGTTTGCAAAACGGACCGTTGCGTCGTTCAGAAATGAATTGAACTGAAATCATAGCATCCTTGAAACTCTTCAATTTCAGCTATTTTTTCACTTCTGGTGTTCTCTGCATGTTTTCGCTTATTGTCTCTATCTTGTACACATCTTCAAATCCCTTCCAAGATTTTTTCTCTGGTATTTGCACTCAAAGTTGTTCAGAATCTGCTTCATTGTCACCTACCTGCTGACTTCCTTGTTTGCTTTCATTTTCCGCAATCGAGATTTAGTTAGATATGTCACCATTAACATAACTGAGTGATATTACGATATTAACAGGGCAGATTGGATGCACTGGCGTATTGCGATTTCAAATTTGCTTCCATTACAATCAATTTTTCTTTAATTAAATGAGCTTTTTCTTTTTCATCTTTTAGCTTATCTTTTCCTTCTGTAGTAGACATGACACTCCTTCCTTCTTTCTCTTCGTCTAACTTTTTCTTAAAGTGCTTGCTAACTTCTATGGCTAAAATGATTTATAGTCTAATAATAATAACAATTTGACACCTATGCTACGACACACAAAATAATTTGACAATTGGACCCGGCACGGCGCGCAGCGTCCTGGGCTTTAGCCTAGTCGGTCTACTGGATAATATGGTTCTGGTTCAAAGCCTATTTTTGGTAATATTATTACTGTGACGACCTTTTATTAATCAATTGAAAAAATAAAAGTTGCTCTGTATTCAGAGGTTGACAATTATTCTAATTACCTAATAAAATACAGGGTGTTACATTTAAAAAACTTTTTCTTCAAATCGCTTGTCTTTTGTTTTATCAGTGAAGGCATTTTATCTGAAATCGTTGGAAAGACAACAAACAGCTATCTAACCCAAGTTTTTGTATATTTTTGAAAAACTTTATTCTGACAAAACAATGAGTGTGTAATGAAAACGCAACCACACTGTATAGCGGTCACTGCTGCTGTACACCAGAAACAGTAGTAATAATTGAAGCGGTCATTGTTAAAAGGGGGTATGTGCAAAATTTCATATTGCTGTATAACATTTGTAAATTCTTTTCTTTTTTAACAGAGAACGGTAAAATCAATTTGTAGAAAAGTCAGAAAAAAACTGTCATCACTAAAATCATAAAAAAAAATTTTTTTTGTTAGGCAGTTTTTTTAACTTTACCAACAATTTCATTTTTGTTACATATCCCATTTTAACAGTCACCGCTTCAATTATAATTGTTGATTATTAATTTTAGATTTTAATAATAAAAGAAGTAGATGAGTTGAGTTCTTATTTTTGTCTTTAGTTGGTTGGCTTACTGATTAACTAACTTACTGCTTCAGAATGGTGAAACACCTTCTTTATAACATTGTAAACATGCCGCCGCCCTTGAAATCAATCGACTTCAGTAGAACTATGATATGAACATTTAATATATAAATAGCATGCGTACAATATTCTGTGCAAGCATATAATTGAAATGAATACAAATTTCCTACTTTACAATTATTGAGTCACTCACCGATTCAGTTGATAATGCACAGTATTTCTTTATGGAACGTTTACACCATAGGCTTAACTCTCTCACTTCCTAGGTAAACTTCTACGAAGCGTCCAAGTTTTCACTTCTGTGGTGGTGTATTGTCCTTCATTAGAACTATTATAGATTCGATGTCTGTATTTGCTCAGGAGACTTGTTATCGTTTGGACCGATTTTGTAGCTGACTTATACCATATATTCCTGGACGCACTACCATTGGCATAATTGGTTAGTTGCAATTGTCAAATCTCTTTCAGTTGGAGCAGTCAAGGAAACCCCAATTAGATTTCCCACAGTCAGAGTATCTAGAACATTTTGATCTTGGAACAAAAGACAAGGACAAGCTTTGATTTGACTGACTTACTGATTAACTAACTGTCTGAACTAACAGATTCCTTATAATATTGAGTGGGACAGCCCCACCACCTTCACTACAAAGCGTTACAAACAATGATTATGATGATTATAAGAAATAGAAATAACTAAGTGGAATTTTTTGTGAAGTGGAGAGATCTCGAACTATTCCACAATTTCTTTTTAATCACAAGTATTTTTAGATTATCGTAATTAATAGAATAAGGTAAATGCAATCCTTATGAGATTGGCGAATGTATGCACATAAGTTATTATTATGCAAAGGGTGCACGTGTGCTTTATTTAACAAAGGTCTTAATTACTATAAAAAGGTTTGCACATTAGGACAGATTCAGAAAGGTTCCGTGAATATCAATTAATTTCTGTTTTTTTAGATGTATATTATTACTTCCTAATTTTATATTTATTTAAGTATTTTAAATGGTTGTTGTGTGTTGATCTAGTTTATTACTATAATTAGGATCTGCAAAGTATAAACACATTTTTATCGCAAACTCTTTATACATACGTTTCTACTTTTCAAAATGCTCAACAAAGAACTTTTGTTGAAACCCTTATAGAAGTTGTATTTGAATAGGGTTTTATCAGAAATGCGGAACAGCTAACCTATATTATACATAATACTAAATGGCTTTTAAAATATTCAGAATATCGCTGTGGAAGAACAAATACCTTTTGTTGTTCGCGAGGCTTGTGCTTTGTAATCAATATGCTTCCGCGACCTAAAGGTTCATTGCTCTTGATATTTTTAATGATCTCAAGCTAATGTAATGCTTTTTATAAGCGGTGGTTACTTACTGCGATTATTTAAGTGAATACTTTATCAAACAAACCTGCTTCGGTATAAATGCAATTTCCCCCAAGAAATAAAATATTGAAATTTTCATAATGTACGTGTAATCCCTCTAGTGAGACTAAAATGTGTCGCACCTGTCGTATATTATAAGTTTTCTCATAATCTGGACCTCTTGCTGTGTAAGTTGCCCTTCTTATGGGCCTCTAAATCACTTGTACTCACGTTAATAAGTGATACCTAGCCGCAGTTTCCCGGCAATCCAATATTTTAGCTAGCGCTATAATAATTCACCAATAATGTCTCGATAATTTTTCCAGAGTGACTGAGTTATTGTCGCTGTTATTTTTTGCTTGTTTACGTGTTTATTTTTGCTAAATTACACCATCGTTTATAAGGCGAAATCTTATTTTTCATTCTCAGATTTATTCCGGACGGCGAAATGGTATTGATTGGAAAGAAGAAAAATGACTACGTAATAGTTATCCCATCCCCCAGAATAGAAATGTTGCGAGTTACACTAGATACCTTTAAGAAAACTATGCAGTCTACACAATATTAGTACTGTAAATTATCGTTATTGTTTGAAATTTAGCAATTAGTGGAGTTTCACAAGGACATATTCAGGGTCCTGTACTGTTTAAAAATTCTTATCAACATAGATTACTCGTAATATTAATTTTCTTTGTACAGCAAAAGCGGGGATTACGATTCACGAACTAGTTCAAACAAGAACGAAATCAACTCTAGTCTGGAGATGTCGGGAAGAACTGTTTTAATTATTTTCGCGGTCACTTTGTACCTACCTCCAATAATGTTCGCAATGAAAATTCTTAAATGACATTGGGACTCAATTTTAGATTGTAGCATTGTACATTATTGTGTCTAACATAGTATGGAAGATATATGAAGATTAGTATGAGAATGTGCAGGCAAGGTAAAAGTAAGATTAATTAATGTTGATTATCCTAATAAAAATTTATCTTCGTATTAACAACTAAATTAAAATTCTAAATAATTCAAAACAACATTAAATAAAATTTAATTTAGCAGTAGCTCCAACAAAATAATAAATGCGTTATGTAAATTATTCTAAGATGAGTTGGCTGCTGATGAGAACTTAAGATTTGTAAGAGGCTCTTTACAGTCTTGTATTGTTGTAAAATAATTACGTTTCTGTTATCATCATCATAATAAACCATTCTGAATAATGAACTTAATTTCTAGTTGTTGGAAGGATTCTCACGATCATAATGTGGAATTTCTTTGCTGGACATTATCGTCGACTGAAATTTATATCTGAATTTTGCAACTGTGAATCAATTTAGTTTGAAAGTGCGGTTGACAGATTAATTTAGAGATAAATATGTGATGCTGTAGGTATATACAATCAGTCTTTTATTGACAGTTTTTTAAATAGAACTTCTACGGATTCTATAGGGTTATTGATTGATTGGCAGGTTCGCCAAATTTAGAGCAAAATTGGGTTTTTAAATTTGGTACTGCAGACAGCTCTTATGTATTTTTTATAAGCGTATGTATCAATAATAAATAAAGATGTGCTTTAATATTTAAAATAAGTCCCACCGACTTAAAAGAATTAGATAGTGTTGATGATTTCAATAAAATGAATATTTTTTTGTCAGCCTCCATTTATTACGTAACTGAAATTTAAAACAGCCATAATAACACTTTTTTTATATTAAACAAATTTCCTATAGAAAATAGTTAAATGCGACTAGCCCCAATCGGTGTCCTTGGTTCTAGAATTTCATGCAAGAATGAATTTGTTAAATAAGAGAATTCGCACTAAATTGTAATTTAGTGGTTCTCACAATTGATTTAATTTATTTCCAATTCTCAGCAATTTACAGTAAAATCATTGCTTGGTTCAGAACTCAAAATTTCTAAAACTGATGAATTCATTCAGATTACTCATAGATAACGGCACAAGCATTCTGAAAATAATTGATATAGTACATAGGATTACTGTGACACGGAAATACCATAAACCTGTCACAACTGCAAAATTCAATTGGCTGCAGCAGCACTATTTTAAAAATTGTCGAGTCAACGCAAACTCCTTTCAACTCTAACATGAATAATTACTTTCTTTTAGCAAACTAAAAAGAAATCTTACTAATAAAATAAAAGAATCAAAAGAAAAGAATATCAAAATATAGAAAAAGAATAACAATAAAATTAAAACAAACAAAGGGCTAAATATACAGTATGTCCAAGATAAGGATGCACAGCATGCGGATCTTGGAAACGGTAAGAGATACAGCATCGGTTAAATGTGTTGGCTATTTATAGGAACTTTTTGTTGGCGTTTGCAAAATCTAGATATCTTGGATAGTTTCAGAGATATTTAAGAAAAAGTAGATTTCTCGATTTTTCTTATTATTTTTTCTTTCCTTTGTTTGAAGAGATATCAGAAAACTAAAACTTTCGTTCTATATTAAAATACGCTAACGAAATTCCTGTACAACGTTTTGGTTTCGAGTAACCATCATCAACCTCATTTTTTTAAATAGGCGGAAAAACAATTGAAAATTGTTTTGATTAGCTCTTGTTGTCACGATTCTAATGATGTAAACATGATACGGTTATTTTCGTTTTGATTTTTTTGTGTTGAACGCTGTTGTGACCAACTGTAATAACTGCGGTTCATCTTCAAAATTTTGGTTGAGCACATGATTTTTAACATAACAGAGGAAAGAAATCTAACGGTGTTAGATCAGGTGATCGAGCAGGCCAGGGTATACTGCAGAATGCAATAATTTATGGCATAAGAAATCAAAATAATCCTATCATGTTCACATCACTGTATATACAAATAAAGGGCAAAAGCAAAGAAATCGTGAAATCAAAATAGAAATAAATCTTTAAACAATTCTTTTGTTTTTCAAAAAAAGAACTAAACAATTAAAAGGTGCCAGCCAATTTAGAACAGGGAAGCTTCTTCAGCCTTTCTGGTGATGGTTGTTGTTGGCACGCGAGGTAGGATACGGTCGTCGTTTCCGTTCATCAGCAAGAAGTTGGAAGTAGGTTTTGACCTTGTTGAAACTTGTTATCAGCATGGAGTTAGTGTGGCGCCGTCCGATAATGTAGCTGGTGTTAGTGCTGAGCTGGGCAGCGTTTGGCGATTGTACCTGATGTGTGATGGGCGGTGCCTGGTGGGCGTGGCCTGTGTGTTGTAGTTGAAATGTTGGAAAAGGGCTTCTAAGAGCGTCTGATACTGCCGGAGGCTTCTAATGTTTGGTGGCGAGTCGACTGGTGGTAATATGGAACTACTTCTGATGTTATTAGAGCCCGTGATGATGTTAAAGCGAAGTTGTTGTTATAAGGGGTCATTGACCCCAATGTAACGTAAATTGGTTGTTGGTTGGGTGCCCCCATGCCGAGACGATGGTGTTGTGCCGAAATGGAATTGAAGAAGGCCGGTGTTGGATGGATATAATGTTGGTGGTCGTGTTGATCAGAAGTGAAGAAGGAGAACTTGCACTCGCAAAAACGATGGTGATGCGGCATACAAATGGTTTTCGAGAGCCATACCCCTACTTGCGCGATGTAGGGGAGTTAGTTCGGTAACGGCCGCTAGGCACAAACGGTGACAGTGGCAAAGGAGACTTCGGGACCGCAAATCTACTAACGCCGCGGCCCGGGACGCGTTCGGAGTGCGGACACCCGGGCAACGATGTACGCGGGTGAACAAGTCGCCCTATGCAGGGAATACCAGGCTGGAAAGTGGGCGCTGCTTCTGGGCCTTGGTTCCCCACAAACGAAGATTGCCAGAAGCAGCTGCAACAGGACACGCCACCCGGGATGACATCTCCGGAGGGCCGGACATACCCGATATGGGTCAGTGCATAGCACTGATAATGAGCGGGAGGAACTACTGCCGACATCTACCTCGAACGGACACTACGTGGAACTAGAACAGGAAACCATTAGAGCTCCACCCAGTCCGATACACGTACCGGTGGGAGAAGAGTTAATCTTGTGAAGTCAGCGTTCCTCGAGCTACCTCGCTGTCCTATTAGCGACGCCTACTACTTCATGATAATTGGCTCTCCCAATATGAGGCAACCCTATCGCAGCATCATCAGTACTTCGTGACAAACCAAATGAGACTAATGAGGTTACAACTTCGTGAACCAAGTGCTTACCTTTCTTTTTTTGGTTGTTTCTAACTTTGAAGTAAAGGAATTTGCTTATTTGCTCATTGTTATCGATATCTAATATAAGATTATGGAACTCTAACTTTGCATGAGTCGAAGAATCTTAAGCAGACAAATACTTAACGTTGTTTATTTATTGATTGAATTAAGGGAGAAATCTTGAGGCTTTAAGTACTCAGGCGAAATGATGATCTCTATAAGCTGTAAGTAGAACGTAATCATCTTTCTAGGCCACCCTTCCAAGGAAACGTTTGTTAACCTTCCGTCTTGGTCAGAAGAACCCTTGTAGCCTGATCGAATTTGGACAAATCTATTTTGGGACTCAATACTAGACCGGGGAACAGTATAAAAGATTGTAAAGTGTACAAGACATCCTATGAGGTACCTAAGCTTATTCAACTAGCCGGGTTTGACTATATGGTAATGAATGATACCGACACCAAGACGTATACATACACTCGATGCTTTGTTAGCTAATTTTTTTGTAGAAATGTCACTTTGGATCCAATTTATAGCAGGTCTGCTTCAAGCTATTGTCGCTGAAGAATGATAGTCAAATACTCAGGATAACCTGAAAATGGAAATTGCAAATTGATTTAAGATGGAAACCAGCTTGGTCAATAATGATCACACCTGTCAAAGAGATCGTCGTTAGCATTTTCTTTGACAATGAAGTAGTACCACAGACGCAGTTGTTGATCAACTAAAGTGAAACTGGGCGTGAATGTTGACCCATAGGTGTAAAGTAGATTGAAGTCTTCGGCACGACAATAAGTGCGATACTGATAATGATGTACTGTAGCCGTTACCGATGATGATTTCAATGTTTATTTCTCTCCATTCTGGTGGGCTGCCGTTTAGGTTCCTTTTGTGCCTCTTCGAGCTGCGTGATGGCAGGACTTGGTGGACGAAGGTGACGTGCATCAAACAGTGTCGCTGTGGTTGCGGGATTTTGTGGATTTTTAGTTTGCTATCTTGTTTAGTTGGTAGAGTTGGCAGACTTGGTGGTTGTCGGTGGTCGTAGTGTACCGACTAAGATGTTAGTCGTCTGCAGGACTGGTGATGAATTGAAATTTGCGTTGAAGCGAAGATAGATGTCTCTGACGGCGATAGTGATGAAGCTGTTGATTCGCGGTGACATTTGGTTAGAGATGTGTTGACTGTCGCAGAAGATAATGGCGTTGACAGAGTAGGAAGCTACAAAAGTGTCTCTTCAGGAGCCCACCTCCACATGCGCACGCTGTGGAGGTAGAGTTTGGTAGCGGCCGGTAGCAGTGGTAGTTTCGTCCTCCCTCAGGGAAAAGACAGCGTCGGGCAGCGCACCGACTGGAGGACTTACTGAAACCCGAGTAACAGCGGAATTGGGAGTCGGCACCCTCAAACTGACAGTATGGCACACCCTAGAGACGAAAGGAATGACACACGCTGCACACTTCCGAACACTACGCGAAACTGCGTTAATACGTAGACGTGGTTTTGAAGTATTTTGTGAACGATGGAGAATACAAATGGTGTATCACGATCACATCAACAAACGCGCGCGTAAAGCCCGTCGACTATAGTGCACTCTCTCTTTTAGGAAGGACATCCGTAGGACCTCGAAGCACGAAGGAGGCTGCAAGCAGGTACCTGATGACTCCCACGCAGAATAAACTCGGTCTAGCTGGTAACGGGAGGGACTGCAATCGGTCATCGACCAGACTCGACGGAGCGACAGGACCTCCTGGACAGACTATGGTTTGGCCAAAAGATCACCGTGCTAATTTGCTTTAATGATTGAGATGAATAAGGCTTCAAACGTCAGTACTCATACCTTGTCGCTAAAGCTTCATCTTTCATTTTATAACATAATTCAACTCTCATGAAATGTTCAAGGACTGCATTGCTTTAGGGAAATTTTCCTTTGAGATTGTCAGGTGCAGCGTATGAATATCAAATGCCTTGATGTCTGAAGGCTGCAAAAGCAAATGATATTAAAGTTTTTTTTAGTTTGTAATCATTGATCAATATTCCAGAAGTAAATTTCCTAGGAAGTGGAAATGAAGTACAAAAAACAAAATTTATGTAACAAGAACTCGGAGATATTCCAAAACAGGATTATTTAATTTGAATTTTGTTTTCGATTATAAAGAAAAATAAAAAATCCCACAATGAGAAATCTCCAAGCAGGAATTTCACTTTCACTTTTAGCGATTTTATTATTTTATTCGAGTTGTTTAGGTCGTTATAAATCCAATACCGAACAAGTAGCAAAACATTTTTCTCCATCGATTTTGTTTTCCTTTTGGGAAATATAAAGTAATAACAATAACGAGATTATTTGTTAAATGCGCCTTATATTCTAACGTCTCATGCAGATTGGGGTTGTTAAACCGTGCCCCCTATAGGCAGTAAATAAAGTTCCCCAACCCTTAGTTGGCACAAACTTTTGATTATGTTAACTGAAACAAACACTTCAAAGTGACTTGTCTACAGTGTCTAAACAGACTTTAGCGCATTTCGTAAATTCGTCTCTTGTTTTCGCTATTGAATAATGCTTTTCAGATAATAGATCTGTTCTAGTTTTCAGCTCTTCACTATTATTGCGCCTGGTTCTATCCGATTGTCTTAATTAAATAATGTGAAATTGTCAACAGCAGATATACGAATTCGATTGAAGCGATAAAACGAAAGTAAATTGTGTCATAACTCCGAAAGTTGTTGGAGTGTCTCACTTTTGATTAATGATCTCATCTTTAAAGTGTTTAGTAAACGGATTATTAATCTTTTTAAAATCTTAATTAACAAAATGTTTTAATGAAATGATTTTGAATATCAATATTGTCTTATTAAAGTTTACACTTAAAAAGTTAATGAAGCGCGTGCAATTATTTCCGAGATTTAGTGCATTGCACGGTTGTTAAATCTGTAATAACATATTGAAGAATAACAAAAGGACCATTTCTCTTTTATTGTTTGAAATCTTTCTCTGAGTGCTGGTCTACTATTAATTTACAAAATTTAATTGACAATTTAATTAAATCCAGTTAGAAATCGTGCCCTCATTTATTACCAATTGTGTATACTGGGTGTTTCGAGAAATATGAGCCGCTACTTTTATAACCCATCGTACTTACTGCAAATCAAAATAAATTTCTATCGGTTGCTAGATGGCAGCATATCATTTTTTTTTAATATTTATATAATATTGTGGATAAGTTGATATAGTCTTTTATATTCGTTGAATTTACTAATTACGTCTCTTTGTTTGTTTCAGGTAAGCAACTGCTGCACTCTTCCTTATTCCACTGGTCGAAAAATTTGAAGTAACTTAATCAAAAACTAGAAGTTACAGTAGGTCCTAAACTATAATACCCGGTATTAAGAGCTATTAGTATGATGTCTTTCAACAAAGTTGAACTTGATGACCATAAGCAAAATGTGATCCATCGCTTAAGGTAATTTTGATAGCGAAACCCGTAGAAAAATATAAATCATAATAAAGCACCTTAAGGAAGTACTTATTTCAACAAAACTATTAAATTAGTCTCAGTACAAGGTTCTCTTTAAAATAGAAGTCAACCGTAACTGATAACATTCCTATTAGAATGTTGAGACTTGATGATAATTAAATCAAACTTGAAAGTTTAGGAGATCAACCAACGTAGATATTTTCAATGTGGGACTAACCATCGCCGTCATTTGTGTCTGTTGGGCAACTACGATTACTGTCTTGTCCGTGTTATCAACACTTTCGTTCCGCTATACTTCCCATCACCCAATTGTCAATGTCGCTACGTTTCTGTTCATTCTTCTTGCAATTTCAGAAAAGAACTAAATTGTCTCTAACGTGT
>VTPC01003713.1:34770-60251 GCA_011009095.1 Ignelater luminosus
TTTTTAACAAATATCTAGTAAGCCGTGAACTTTTTTGAAAAAACAAAAGCATAAGTAAACTGATCTCCAAAATTGCCAAAACTTTTCTAATTTAACCGACTTCGTATCTCTTACAATTTCCGAGATCCCAATAGTGAGCGTCGAAATAGGGACACACTGTATAGTAAATCTGAACTTGCGAGCGCCTCAGTCTCGTTAATATTGTTGCGAGATTTTTTAGTAAAATCTAACAAGTTTAGGAAACAAGACTAGAAAAACTTGGCCAGTAGTATCGGGTGCCTTTTAATCATTTTAACTGATGTTCTTGATCATTTTGTTTTTGGATCATAGAAATTTAAAACAAACAAAACTCGCTATTGATAAAAGCTGCAATAATTTTTCTTCTTCTCAAGGTTGAAGCATTATTAAGTCTTGTTTGCCTGGAACGGAATAAATGCTAATGCGACCCTGCCTAAAGCTAATGCTTACAAAAACGATCCAATTAATGATCATGACTGTAGGCCACCGCAGGTGGTATGTTCAGGTTTGTTTTTCGAATTGTTAATACAAATCTAAAAATAAAGCAATTGCAAATTGAATTGTCACTTTTAATAAAAATTGCAATAATTATTTTACTTCGCCTGGAGTAAACAAATACTAATGCCGGTCCTGTTCATAAATTATAGTATTTCTTAACGAGTATGCTTTATTTTTTGTTCAATTACTATAATAACACTTAACAAACGTATATTTTTCGTACACTTCAATAGATGAGAAGTATTTATTTACTGACTAAAACAGTCTCTAGTGTACACTAGGGAAAAACCATCCATTATCTATGATTTTATTTCTATATCTCGTGCAGTTAAAGTTACACGTTCATTGTATACGATGTAATGTAATTTTAGATATGGATTTGTTGAAACCTTTTAAAATTGCTAAACTTTTAGTTCGAATTTCGTTGCTTTTCTTTTAAGTTTCTTGATTGTAATAAAGTTTCCTCAATTTCTTTGATTGCTTCAGATTGAATAAGACCGCCACTTTAGAAATACATAAAACTTTTAGTAAAAAGTTTAAAATCTCAAATAGAGAATGGATTTAAGAGAATTTGTACTTTTATTCTTGGGAAAGTATTCGGTTTTCCAAGAGATGTAAACTTTGAAGGATATTGTGAAATGTTAACGGGGGTTAAATTTCGCATTCTTGTTTAGGGAATTGCTTTATTGCAGTTGGTAGCGCCTGCTTGACGCGGCTGTTTCAATTTCCACTGATTTATAGCAAATTGCAAGTTTCCTTTGAGCAATTATAAAACTAGCAAAACCAGCTCGGGAACAACACTTTTCTTCTTTACATTGCATTCGTCGTGTTTTAAGAGAATTTATACCGGAAATACCAAAACGTCTACAATTGTTTGGTTTACATTATATACAAACTTTCATTCGCTTCGTTACATTATTTATTTAAACATGTAAAATAATAAATTCTCGTACGTATGTTTCTGCACTTCCCACTCGTTATTATAATACAAACCATACAAAAGTGTAATGTTTTGAAACAAGGTAAGGTGGGTAAACTTAGCTGAATCGCGAATTCAAGGTCACTCGCAGCTCGTTATGGCTTGTTTTCCTTTTCTTTTCAGTTAGTTGCTCGCGGTTGTGTCTGGCGGTGAATGCATGTTAGTAGCCGGTGCACTTTTCTTTAATCCTGCGCGCTGTTACTGTTTTGAGTGCTTTTTTTTTTAATGAATTGTGAATAAAAAAGTGTACCGCTGAGTGTTAAAGGATCTAGAATTTCAAAATGATGATCACACGATATACTTCGCTTTTAATGCAAACACAGGGATATAGGAATTCGTTTTCTTCATACGAGTAAGTGTATTTTGGTTGTTCTAATTTCAGAACGTACTGCCAGACGAAATTATGCAAGTATTCCAAATATTAAAGTTTATTTTAAAATAAAATTGTAATCTAAAAATGGTGTCATTTCATAGAAAGTGTGCAATAATATAATAAACTTTATAAAAACGTAATAAATTGATGTACTTTTTCGTCTGTTTTTTTTTATTGGTACAGAATGAAATCAGTTTTATGTCTTTATAATTATTGTAATGATAGTGAATCATTTATTGAATTATTAAACATATGGTTTTATAGAAATTAAGACATGACCTTAAAATTTAGATTTTTAACGTGGGATGTCTTTTTCTATGTAAAAATTAAAATTTGGCTTAGACCTAATAAACATGTTATAACAAGTAAGAATATTTCTCAATTTTCTAGACGTCTTGATTCTTAAGATTATGACATTTTGAAAATGCCGCAGTGATATTAATTAGGCGTATTGTAACTCTTAATTGATGAAACTGTAATTAAGTACTATATTGACTCTGTTAATTGTATTACACCAATAAAGGAATTTTAATGTTTGTAACATTAGATGACTTTTAATTTCAAATAATTTCGAAAGTGAAATGAAACTTAATTCTATCTGAAGTATTCTATAAATGCAAATAGCAAAAGCAAAATTTATTTATTACCGTTCCCGTTAAGAAGAAAACAGAAGACTAATCGAAACAAAACAAAACAAAACTACTGCGTTAAGTGCACTCGTAATACAGTGAAAACTAGCAATTGTTTTTTATATAACCATTTTGTCTTATTATTGAGGTTAGAAAATAATAAAACTGCATATGAGAAAATTCAGCGACTAAGTGAAAAACGGGAAATTCTTAGTTTTGTTTTTGTTTTTGGGTTTTCTGTTTCTGTGTCCATATTAAGAATAATTAAAGAAAGAAAAACTAAAGAAAGGATAAATCTACCATTTTGCATTTTGTTGAGAATAGCACCACTTAATAATCCTAGAACAAAACAAAATTAATTTAAAATGCATTAATTAATGCTAAAAGAATGCTACCCTTACAGTTTTAAAGGGCTTCGCATCATATTATTTCACAAACAGTTTTAGGTTTTCCAATTGTACTAAAAGATGTTGTCTTCAGTATGTAACAACCCTAATTAAGACATTAAAAGTAGTAAAACAAGTCACTTTCACTTTACCAAATCGAGCAAAACACTATCGAATTGCTATTGACAAAATTGTAGATTCATAGACAAAACAAAAATGTTATGCTAATAAGTGTAGAAGTTACAGAATTACAAGATCTTCTTGATCATACAGCTACTTGTCTACTACAAATACAGAAAGAGATTATCGAAAATCAAAGTTCCTCGAATATAAAACGAGTAAACCTATTCTCAAGATGGAATTTGATGATTCAAGTCGGTCTGAATGTAAACAGGAATTCTCAATTGATATTATTGGTGTTACAGACTTTTTATATCTTGCGTGATGCTTATAACAGTCACAACAGATAAAAAGAGCTGCAAATTATACTATGGAGAAATGAAAGGACTGTCTACGAGATTCTGTCCATCTGATCTATCGTGTTCCAATTTGCCCATGAAACAACACAGCTATCCCAAAATGAAAGATGATATGTAAAAAATCAAATTGAATAACTGAGGCGAACAGTTTGTAACATAAAAAGCAAATTATTGAAGTGACTCATATAATGGCATAGGGGACGGAGACAGAGACAACATCAACATAACGGTGATACATCTCGCTTGTAAATGACCCTTAGAGCAATTAATAAAGAAATTTAAAATAACCTAACAGACACTTTCTAGTGGCTATAAAATAAATATCAATCTAGCCAACTTATGCTTTAGAAACGACAGAACTCTTAATAAAAAGGTATTCCTGGTGCCTCTCACCGTCCACATACTATAAAATTCATGGTGTTGTATCACACGCTCTACTACCATTTGGACAGTTAAGCGAAGAAGCTCAAAATACTTGAAATAAATTTTCCCGCACACAGACCAACGAAGATATCTTAAACTTACTTTCCATTTTGTCTAACAGAATGTACCTAAGAGAAAAGTGTGTAATGCCGAAATAATTTGTGTAGTAGGATTAACTTAAACTCATAAGAATGAAAAAGGTATAATAGACGTAGGTCCTAAAATCCACTGTATACGAGATAAAGGGTGCAAAAATGTTCTTTTCCGATATCTTTATCTGACATAATCTAGAGGTATGTGTAGAAAAAATGATTCCCCAATATACCATTTAAAGACATTACACGAGTTACACCAATTATGCAGCGATAATGAGTCAGTTACACTTTAGAAAAGCTTTGACGTTCATTAATAGATCTTGAAAACAGAATCTTCCTTGGAGATTACCAACTTGTACCTTTTGAAGGAAAGATAAAGGTATGAGGTAGTTCCGATCGTGTAGCTATTGATGGTACAAATTTTACCTTTGAACACAAATTCATTTCTGAAAAATAATTGGTTGAGTTTGAGCATTTGAGTTTCACCATATACAATACAGAGAAAAAATAAATTTTAATAGCAAGCAACGTTATATATATCACCAAGACCAGGTCTCATTCTATCACAGAATGACAGGACAGAGTTTGAATAATCTCTGCGTTCTTTTTTACTTCAAGTAGAAAATGATCCCAGGTGCATTACTTAATTCAAGAGGCAAGATACCATATTGCAGATTATAATTTCAGAATGGACTTCTATTGAGATAGCGAAGCAGACACTAATATCAGAAGTTTAAGTTATCACACAGTATCCACATAAAAAAATGTTTGTCGACTAATCTAACCTGTACAGATGCATTAATAGGGAATTCAGTTTAAATTATGTTTTCCTCGAAAACAGCCGGAGAACATATATTTAGTCTTCATTAGTTAGGAAATATGCAGCAGCCCCTAGATGATTGTATTAACAAATATTGCGCAACCAAAATAAGGCAGGTTAGTTAAGGATCTGTGTATTCATCGTTGACGTTGCTAATTTGAATTTTGTGCTTTAAAATAAAGTTGCTGTATAGATATAAACATGTTTTGTGATTGTGAACTCACCACAAACAACCCTAATTTATTAATTTATGAATGGAATCGATTTTACATAGTTATCATTGCAATATCATCAAACTGCATTTCCTTCTGCAAGTTTTACAAACGTAATTGCTTTTCTTCCCATTTCACACGACATTTTTGCAGAACTAAACAACTCTAATGAAGTATTTTATAAATGACTACTACATAAAAAAGTTGTTTTCTGCTACACTTTTAGATGCTTCTTAAAACATATGAATGTTTCATCTTGTATTTAATAATGTAGAATATACCAAGTTTACATAGTCCGTTTAAGATTCCTTGTACCGCAACACATTCATTTTTTATTTTAAGAACTTTTAACCATCACCAACTTGAAGAATAATAAAAAACTTAATTGAGCTCTACTTCTACTAAATAAATTAAAACAGGACGTTAAAAGAAAAATTAAAGCCTTATTTCAACAAACTTACTAAACAACGCCTTTCTTCAAACGCACGTTTCTGATGAACTTCCGGCGAAGGAAGCGTTCAATTTACTAGTTAAAAGTTAAAAGCACGACAAGTACATTTTTTTCACTTGTTACTTTTTGTTCGTGTTTTCTATTCAAATTAGAAATGCGCAAAGGTAAATGTCCTTAAATCCGTGTTTGATTCTATATAGACAAAAACAATACAAATAAAAAAAATTGACTTATTAAACAACTTCCGAAAGGTAGTGAAGGAATTAAGTGATTCATATTTTTCATTCACTTACTTCCAAGTAGCCGGACTCATACAGTCACGAAAGAATGCGATTTTATCAGATCTACATGGCAAATGCGAAATAATTGTAGTATCATTTTTCTCAATTACAGTTTCCTGTTGTTAGATGGAGTAGCTGTCGGAATGGTTTTTCTCATTGTTGTTTCGTCTTAATTTTAGGGAATTAGGAATGATAAAGTAAACACGACTCATTTTATAGTTAACTTATTTACAAGTGGTTTTTTCCAAAATTTTTTGTTAATGTTTTACTAAGAATTTGAAACTCTTTTATTACCTGTATATTTGAAATTCCATTCTTGATGTTCTTTTGAGATTTTTTCTTGTTGGCTAATGATTGCATAATTGCATAATAAATCTTGTAGAGACGAATCGTAAATGAATATTTACAATCTCCTAGAAATACTTAATTCGTAGGTTATAATACCGAATTCATTTGAATATAAAGATACAGGATGGTTCAGAAAACATCTTGTTTTTATAATAATCAATAATTTATTGTTTGTTTTCTTTTTTAACTTTTTAGATGTCATATTCCATATCTATTAATTTTTGTTTTGGGGTTATCCATCAATCTTTGCGCCAAAAAATAATTTACTCTCTATTTTACTAAGTCAAGTCATCTGACATAGAAAACACTTACCTGCATAAATGCGTACTGATCTATGGGTGTCAGAACTTAATAAATCAAATTAACACAATTATAAGGGCTCCACTGGATTTATTTTAGAGAAAAGGTAAATCCAGAAACTGAGTCTCAGATTTTTCATTTTTAAGTAGTACTTATACATAAACAGCAAATTAAACAAATCGAACAACGGTTTATATTGCTATTAAATTGTTACAAAATAGAATCCACTGATTTGTTGATTAACACTATTATGTATTGTTAAATTTAAATAAAAGCAAGATTAACGGTGCGTTAAGAATTTAGTATTTTTGTTTCTTTATTATATCTGCATTTCGGATTTAAAGGCGTTAACCAAAAAATTGGCTGCACGACAAAGCACTCTTGTTATTGTTTTATAACTACGCAATCTTTAGTTCTGTATTTTTCTAAATAGAAATATACAGTACCTTTATAAAGAAAGACAGAGACAGTTTCTTTGAAACTCGGTATTTTCCCATTAGGATTTTAGTATAACGATTATTAATAGCAATCCCAACTTGATGAAGTTGGGATAAATTCTAACGGTCATACGCGACTTAAAACAATTTACTCCAAACAAGCTTATTTTTGAATTAAAAGAACAATCTTTTTTGATTAAACAACAAACACAACATTTTTAAGCAAATAAATTTTACTAAGAAAAACTGAATAATTTCTACTTCCATTTTACAACGCTAGATACCACTATCAGACTTCAGAACATTTATGAATCTGAAAACTGTTTATAACGAAAACAGAAATAATATTAAATAACAAAATGAAATAAAATTATCGACTTTAGTACTAATCTTACCAACCGACACATCACTTCGGGGGCTCACTGAGGTTTTAGGATTTATGTCGCAGAAACTAGATCTCTAGATTGACTCATTATTGTTGTACATCAAAAAATAATTGTACAGATTGCTTATAGCGAGGCAAGTGTACAAGATGCCGAGCTTAACGTTCTGCATTCAATTATTTGGGAACTATTACAGATGACAACTTGAAAATCGGAAATCCTTTATAGTTCGATCTCTAGACTATGAAGCTAAAACATTTCTTAGAACATCCGGTCAAACCAGAAACGGAAACGCCATTTTTCTATCACTTTAATGGACTAACAAAAGGAACTAAATTTGTTTACTTGACGTTCGGCACTCGATTATTCGGAATTCATCAATCTGAAGAGACTAGAATTTTTTAGAACATTTTTAGAACATCTGGTCAAACTTGGAACAACACCAATATTACTATTTGTCCATCTGATTATTCATAACAGAAAAGTATTAAAGTACCATAGATAGATCTAAAATTGATAATGAGAACTTAATATTCGGAGTTTACTGATAATAATAGAAATCATTTCATTCTATTCATTCCTAACAGAATTAGAACAAAGAAAAATGGAATGTGTACTGTTTTGATGAATTTCAGATGTTACATGAATTAATTCTAATTACGTTATCAATTTTAGAACTCTGGTTATGATACCTTAGTACTTTCCTGAAACAATAGAAAGGATGTAGTTGCATATGATAAACGAAAGTCGTCGATGTTTCGAGTTTGAACAGATGTTCTAATAATCTAATAATTCCGAATAATCAGGTGTTTTTGTTCTAATCTCGCTTATTATCAGCTTTAGACCTATGATATCTTAATACTTTATTAGAAATTGCAGAGATTGTCAACTGAATCGACTGAAAAGTGGTATGTGCTAATTTTAGTTTTTCAATCCTGAGATCGATTATGAAGCTTGATAGTTTTATCCGGTTTTTCTATTCTAATTCTATTCATAATCAACTTTAGTCCTGCAATACCTTGATACTTCTTTGTTAGGAAGCAATTAAAAAGTAGTAGTTACATTTAACAAATGAATGTTGACGTTCTAAAAAATGTTCTAATTTTAATTTTCAATCCAGAGATCGAATTGTAAAGAAATTTAAGCTTGATTGTTTTCTAATGGTTCTTAAATAAATCGAATGTAGTTCAGGTAAACGGGACAGTCCGGGTTTTTTGTTGTAATTCTACTTATTATCAGCTTTAGAACTATGATACTTTAATATTTGTTTGTTAGGACTCGCGTAGGTTGTCGAATGAAGCAATTAGAAAATAATAGTTACATTTAACAAATGGATGTTGACGTTCTAAAAAATGTTCTAATTTTAATTTTTAATCCAGAGATCGAATTATAAAGAAATTTAGATTCCAACTTGATTGTTTTATAATGGTTCTTGAATAAATCGAATGTAGATCAGGTAAACGGGACAGTCCGGGTTTTTTGTTCTAATTCTATTTATTATCAACTTTAGAACTATGACACTTTAATATTTTTTTGTTAGGAATCGCGTAGGTTGACGAATGAAGCAATTAGAAAGTAGTAGTTACATTTAACAAATGAATGTCGCCGTTGTAAAAAATGTTCTAATTTTAATTTTCAATCCAGAGATCGAATTATAAAGAAATTAGATTCCAGCTTGATAGTTTTTATAATGGTTCTTAAATAAATCGAATGTAGTTCAGGTAAACGGGACAGTCCGGGTTTTTTGTTCTAATTCTATTTATTATCAACTTTAGAACTATGACACTTTAATATTTCTTTGTTACGAATCGCATAGGTTGTCGAATGAAGCAATTAAAAAGTAGTAGTTACGCTTAATAAATGAAGGCTGGCGTTCTAGAAAATGTTCAAATTTTAGTTCCTCAATTCATAGATCGAATTATGAAATAATCTTGAATTCCACCTTGATATCTTTAATAATAAAAAGTCACCCTGTAGTTATTGTAATAAAAATTGCTGATAACATAAACGGTCTGATTTTGGAAGAAGGGTATGGAGAATTCCTCAAATCGATTTCTACTAATTAATTAATTAATTAATTTGCAATTAGTACAATAGGCGCTTTTACTTGTAACACATACCAGTTTACCTATTGAGAACTTACTTGTAAATACTACAAATGTTAGTAGATACCTATAAATCAGTTTTAGTACAATTCAGATCGCGCCATTTGGAGTATCTACTTATAATATAATTAATATAATTACTCATTTTCATAGTGATTGTTGGTAATTACTTATAACCTAATAAATTATAAGTTCTGCAGCCATGCGAATTATGTTTTTATATAAAAAGGTATCATTAGAGGTATCAGAGAAAGTAAACGTGATGATAATTACAAATCACTTCTAATTCTAGCTTTAGATCAGAAAATAATGATTTATCTTCTGGTTTTATATTCAGTAGCGTCGTATGTGGTCTTTGCATTTGATGATCCACTTTGTGGTTGCTCCATAGAAATTTATGTATTTTCCATTGAAAATTATAATGTTATGAATAATCTAACCTCATTTTGATGCATACTTCTTCTTCCGTTTAAAGTTAGAGACTCAACTGTCGACAATTTAATTTGCATGGGTAAATGAAGTGTGGGAATCCGAGATTCTAGGTTAATATGCAGGAATGTCAAACAACTTTTATTTTTCAATTTTACGTTAGATAATCATGCGTTGATTAAATAATAATCAAAAAAATTTCTTGACTGTTATTTATCCACAAAAGAAAAAAAATAATAACATATTTATTATAAAACATCATTTTTGAAAAAAAGAGTATTTTTATCTGTGTATGCAAATGAGCCTGCATTTTCAGTCTAAAATAGGGGTGCGAAGTCGTAGAGTGGTTTTCACTTTGTAACTAAACTACCTTTTAATTAAATTAAATAATTAACATCCTTTGGGCACCGTAAATTTATTAAATACACCCAGGGGTCTGCTCTTGCTGTGATGATATCTCTTGCCTCTCTTAACGTTCTTAAAACTTCCACATTGCACCAAACTATATACGAACTTCTGTCTCTTTTCTACTTGCGGTTTAACCGTTTTCAAGGTGCGCTCGAATAGAATGTTTAATCGCGTATTTAAATTTAATGGCTGACGGAAATATTATGCCTAATCTTAGTATGCGGTTACAATTTTCAGTTTGTAAGTCACTGGACTGTTACATAGATAAGAAAATTGTTTGGACGCTTTGCGGCGTTCTCCGTCGTGTTGCTCTGTGTAAATTAATACCAAGCGGGTGTGTTATGCCGGTTCTTTTTATGAAAAGATGCCTTGTTTATGTATACATATACTTCCGGTCAAATGGGTTTTAATTTAATTTTGCATCTGTTTTAATTATGACAAATGACAGTTATTAACTCATAAAATATTCTTCTCGTATGAATTTTAATAAAACAATTCTACTAATAAATGATATTACCCCCTAATAAAATTCAAATGTTTTTTATTTCTCATTTATTTTCTTTTTAGTTGAAGCTTATTGATCAGCGAGGGGTTTTTTACTACTTGGCTGTCAGCAAGGGCTCCCTCTTGTTTGGATTATATGATGTGCTAGTTGACAGACATCTTATACGTAGGAAGTTTGAAAAGCTTGTGCCTCCTATTAAGTATAAGACGGTTTCGTGATGGAAAATCGGAAATCTTAGTTTAAAGAAAGGGACCGAAAATGAGAAACGAAAACAGAGCAGTTATTTTTCTTTAATACAAAAGATGCGAACGACTACAAAAGGACATTTAGTGCGTAGTTAGAATTAAAAAGTACACACAAATCTCGATTTTGAACATCCATAATGTTTTCGAAAATATAATTTTATTTCATCTTTCATTTTGTGTAAATAATCCTACCCATCTCAGTCTTGGAAACTGTAAAAAGATTCAACAAAAAAATATCCTATGATTACTAGAGATGAAATATATCCACACATGAAGAATTCATTAGATATTGTTTTTCAAACTGTACTCAAACAATCTTTGTATTCAAAGAACTTAATTATGATTCCAAATCGAGCTGGGTCTTGTTTGTTCGTATATCTTGGGCATTTCAACTGGTTGAGATTTTAGACTGATCCGGATTTTGACCAAGCTTGGCTTATCAGACCGGCCATTCTATTTCAAGACAATCAAATCAATTGATTTGAGCTTCAGGCTTTCTATGTCTATATCGAGGTTTTTCGGATTGAACCTGCCAATGAATTTAAGGACCGATTGATTTTCATTTGCATCAAATGAAATTTTCGAATCAATTACTTTTGGAATAATTTTGCTTTCTGAGTTTTGCCAAAAAAAAAACGAATGAACCAGATCACAGCAAGTTCTTTTGGTGAAGTTAGGCTAGGTCAGGTTTAAGAATTCTAACTCGGGCCCAAGTTAAGTTTCCACTTCTTCTGATCACTTAAACTGTTTTCTCTAAACTTCTTGTTTCATCAACGATACCGATCTTGTGGTCCAAAATAAAAAATGACTGTCAATTCTTATACAATTTAACATTCGAATTTCACTTCAATGGAATAGACCTCTTCAAGTACTTGAAATTCCACTAACTAATAGCAAATCCGCATAAGACTTTTCATGATTTTTTTGGGTTGAACCTGCCATTCAGCTTTTCAAACCGATTGAGTTTTACAGGTTATTGAAACCGATTTGGACACCGTATTTGCATCACTTGGAATTTTCAAACCATTTTACTTTTAGAACGATTCTATTTTCTAAGTTTTTCCAAAAATTCGAATGTGCTTTTTCAAGTGTGCCAAATTCTTTAGGCGAGATCGAGCTGGGTCAGGTTTTAGAATAATGATTCGGGCAGGACTCGAGTTGTTCAAGTCAGGATGAAGCTTTGGAAGAATTTCGATTTCACTTTAAGATCATTTCTCTAAATTTCTTGTCTTTATCAGTTTAGAATCTCGATTTGGACTATCCGACTTCCCGTTCAAAACAAAACTTGCCAGGTTTTAGCTAATTCGGACAGGAACCTAGTTGGTCAGGTCGGAATGGAATCGCTTGGCTTAGATTTTAGAGAAACTTTTTCTGAATACTTAAAACCTCTTATTTACCTTTATCAGTCGAGGATTTCTACTTGAACGATCCGCCTTGCAGTCCAAAATAAATATTGAATGCTGATCAGGTTGGGCCAGGATTTAGAACACTGACTCAGATATGAGTTTTGTTGCCCAAGTCGGGATAGAATTAATTGACTCGGACTTTAAAAGAACTTGAATTCTTTTCCTAAACTTTCACAACCAATTTTTCTAAACCTCTTGAGCCGAGAGTTTTCATTCGGACGATCCTCCTTGCGGTCCAAAATAAAAACTATCTGTCGGGTTGGGCCAGATCTTAAAATATTGATTCGGACAAGAATTTAGTCGTCCAAGTCCGAATGGAATCACTTGACTTAGGCTGTAGAAGAACTTAGATTCCGCTTCTTCTGATTACTTAGAACCAATTTCTCTAAACCTCTTGAACCGAGAGTTTCTATTTGGCTGATCCGCCTTGCGGTCCATAATAAAAACTGACTGGCGATGTCGGTCAGATTGGGTCAGGCTTTAAAGTACTGACTTGGATAGGAATCTAATTACCCAAGTTGAAATCTAATCACTTGACTTAGGCTATACAGTTCACTTCTTGAGCTTGAAGTTTGGCTTCAGACTTTTTCAGCCTAGATTGAGTTTTACAGTCTATTAAAGCAATGTGGAATATTTTCTTTACTTGAAATCTCCGAACCAATCTACTTTTGGAATGGTTCTGATTTTTGTCGAATGAGCTTTTCCAAGTCACACCAAGTCTTTTTAGTGTGTCAGATGTTAGAATATTGACTCGGACAGTACTCTAGTTACCCAACTTGGGATGGTATCACTTGACAGGGAAAACCGATCAGATCTTCAGGTACTTTAAACTTTGCTATGGTTGCTATTCAGGCGGTAGATTTCAAGGTCTAACTCATTTAGGCCCCTCTAATGACATTTTGAGTAAAATTCCAAAAAGGCCTAGATTTTGGCTTTCTTAATCTTTATTAGTTCATTGGAGATTCTATTAGGAATATTTACAGAAGCTAAAAACCAAATATTGCTGAAAGCGTGGTAATTTTTTGTTTGTTTTGAATAGGCTTTTACTTATCAAATGTAACTTTTGACTTTTTGCACTAAAAGGTTCTCAACAATCGCTTTTTAACTAATTATATACTGCTTTGTGATTGGCTTCGCAGCACATTTAGTATTATTTGGTAGATCTAGATAGTTTTTCAAACTAAATCAAATTAGCTCGTCAGTTTTTCTTAAATGGTTGACCAATTTGTAAACTGATTGTCAATTAATAAATATGTATGTTATTCTTGATGCAATTCCACCTAAGTACTACTAATATACAATTTTTGTTCTACCTAAAAGTCTCTCAAGATGATTCAATTTGTAACCTACACTCATTGTACCGATGATCTAACCTCAAACAACTAGCATACTAAATCCGAAATAAAAGTAATCTGCAATTATTTTCTTTTTAAAAACTGAGAATGACACTTTTCATATTATCATTTAAACGAGTACTAATAACCTGGAGCAAAAAGAATTTTATATTGTAAACCTTTCATTTGCTAGGTGGTTGAATTATAAATTGTCTAATTCCAACCATTTCTCAGCAGTAAACGGATATTTGCGGTCATTACGGGAAATACCAGGAAGTTTGTTTTACAAGCAGCTGTCGATTATTACATTTATACCTCTGCCCTTGCATGATGACATAACTAATATATAAATTTACGAAATTAGATTCATTCTGTTTTTCCATATTCCTGCAAACATCTTCTAAAACCACTGGTAGACTTTTATTTATGTGCTGGTTGCATTTTGTTTATGAACATATCTTTGTTAACCTTCATGAAATCCAATTAGCCTGATAGGATTACGCATTAGAAATAATTGAAAAGTCCAGCTTTTAATACAATTAAAAAAGTTGTCCTCGCATTTGATGAAACCCCGAAGAGCCACAGTACTGCAGAATATTCAGGCCAAAACACGTGTTTTAATTCTGAAACAGTTTAGAATGAGAATAGGCTCGTTTTAATCTACTAAAGGGCATATTTTTGATTTATTAAATTCTTTTTCTCTGAGTTATTACACTTATACGTAGTTTATTACTGTTAAGCTCAGTAGGTTTGTCTCGTCTTGAAAATTGGCTTGACCTTGCTATCCATTATTTCTTAACAATTTCATGGAATTAACCAAATTGGCAACTTCAAGGAGTATAACTTAAAGGTATCTAACAGTACGTTGACTCGCTAAGAAAAACTCATCCGAACGGTCAGAACGGTAGAGAAGTGACAAAATTGAAATACATTTTTCTAGATCATTTAGAGGAAAGTTTGAAGATCAGTCAAAAAATAATCAATTTTTGTAAGTAATCAAAAATAGATTCGGCATTTAGTGGCGTTTTGCAATGAATGATGATTACCATGTAATTTCTGAAACTCTGTTTTGAAGATTGCTGATGTTGTTTTGGTGTTGTTTTGTTTTGCCAGACTTGAAAGTTTATATATTGATGAGATTTCGTAATTGATGTAATACTTCTGGGTGAACAAGTTCTATTTTAAGTCCTTAACTAGGATAAGTCCGGGAGAGATGGCCTTGCAGGATATATGACTCGGCTCGATATGTTCTATTTCAGGTATGTTAGGTAGGCCCGGCGTTAGTAATTTATACAGATGCATCGTGGCTATTATGTGTTGCATAGTTTGCGTTGTTAAAGTAAAAGAGAGGTGAGTAAAATAGATAATAATTTTTATAATGCTCTGAAAGTTTTGCTACAAAATATTCATGATGCTGACTGAATACAAATCAAACGAGATTTTTACATTTTATGTATAGTAATGACCAGAGTAGTGATTATAGGTTAGGATTTGTTAAATTGTATTTGCTCGACGTAACACATCCAATAGCTATTCGATGAGTCAACTCATCCTGAAATTCGGGATAGATGGCTAACAATTAAAAAGAGAAATTATCACTTCTTTTTAATTTTAAGACATGCCGACCGAATATAAAAGGAAAGTCAACCAAAACAGAGGTTTATGGAGTGAACAACAATTATTGGATGCCGTAGCTGCACTCCAAAATGGAACGATGAGTGTAAATGCTGTATCAAGAAACTTTAGAGTGCCGCAGCCAACCCTGCGAAGACGAATTAAACTCAATAACTTTGGTAAGAAAAGTTTAGGGCAGTCATTATTATTGAGAGATGCAAACGAAAACAAAATAGCGCTGCACATAAAAAAACTCCAAAAGCAAGGCTTTGCACCCACGAGGGAATCCGTACGGTCAATGGCATATAATTTGGCCGAAAGACTAGGTATTAAGCATTCAAGGAGAAACAGCTAGCACGACTGGCTAAACATATATTTAAAGAGACATCCTGATCTGACGGTGAGAAAATCCTAAGGAGTTGGCCCGTTTGCAAGGAATCAATAGAAAAGACGTTGAAGAATATTTCGAACTTGTTGAAAACGATCTTATAGACAAAGTAGGACATATATTTAATACGGATGAAACAGGATTGCTGCTTAATAATCGGCCTGGACACGTTATAGCAGAGAAAGGTGCAAAGAATGTAGCTGCAATTACATCCAGTGAGAAAGGTAAAACAATAACTGTGATTTCATGTTGTAATGCGGAAGGTGTTTCTCTCCCTTCGGCCTGCATACTATAGGGGAAAAACAAAAAACCAGAATTCCAAGACGGTATGCCGCCTGGATCGGTGGTTTACATGAACCAGAAATCAGCATATATCAACAGCGAAATTATTTTGAACTGGATGAAAAATCACTTTGTGCTTAGGAAACCGCAAGGCAAAGTTATATTCATTTTAGATGGATTTTCCTGTCATTGCCTTGCAGAGGAAAAGAAACTGGAAAAAAAACACCAAATGAAAGTACATTGAGAAAGACTTATCTCCCGGATGCTTTCAATGATATCATGAAACGCATTGCATTAGAGTTAAAAGGCAAATACTTTTATATTGTCGTTGATGAAACTACGGATAGCCGAGGGTGTTACATTGCTAATTTATTGATAGGAGAATTGAATCCCAATTCTTCAACTAAACCGTTTTTGGTTGCTTCGAAAGAATTAGAGAAAACAAACCACACAACTGTAGCTAGATTCATCAATGACAATTTAAAGCGGTTGTTTGCAGAATATCGATTTGAAGATAAATTGCTCTTAATGACTAGTGATGCAGCTCCATATATGGTGAAGGCTTTTAAATCTTTACAGATATTTTATTCCAACATCATTCACGTTACATGCATTGTACATGGTCTAAATCGCATTGCTGAAAAAGTTAGAGAACTATGTCCAGCTGTGAACATTTTAGTAAATAACGGGAAAAAATATTTTTGAAAGCTCCCGCAAGAGTAGAAGTGTACAGAAGTATTATGAATGCAAGACTACTGCCAAATCCTGTTGTAACAAGGTGGGGAGCTTGGTTACTAGCAGCAATTTTTTATTCAGACAACTTTGTAAAATTCAAGGTAGTTATGCAAAATTTAGAAGAGGATGCTGCCAGTGTAACCAAAGTAAAAGCCTTATTATCCGAAACAGCAATTGTGAAAGAGTTAGCTTTCATCAAAAGCTCTATAGAGTTCCTCCCTGGTATCATGGAGGCATTAGAAACAAGAGAAATGACTTTAAAAGACCAACTGGAAAAGCTTTCATTTGTTGAGGAAAAACTAAAGATTGTCCCTGGGAAAGAAGGGAAAGTACTCTAACAAAAATTTGAAAATGTATTTGGAAACAATTCCGGATTAAAACAAATGAAAAATTTTGATATTGAAAACATTCCTTCGGATATGGACCCTTTTCGACTTAGTTGTTATACTTATGCTCCCCTTACATCAGTAGAGGTGGAAAGATCATTTTCCATATTTAAAAATATATTAGATGACAGACGTCATAGTTTTGTAGATAAAAATTTGGAAATGTATGTTATTGTTAATTTTAATCATCTGTAAATAAATATTAAAAAGTAAAAATACACAAAATTTTCATTATCAGTTCATTATTTATATTGCATGTTATCAGTTTTTACTGCACGACATTATTGCATTTTTCTAAATTTTTTATTGCAAGTTTTAGAATTTTTACTGCACCAACTTCCTAGCTCTATTCATCATCCTCTGATGAACAAGATCTAAATGTTGAATATCAAAAATCAGGCGGTTCAGAAGAATCTAGTGAAGTTGAATGTGTGGGATGTGGATAACAGAATAATCTGACTCGCAGGATAAAATGTACGAATTCTAGACGATGGTTTCACAAGAACTGCTCGAAGTTTCAAGACTATTGTCATGAATTCTTCAAATCTTCTTGCCCTTGTTTCTCTAAAAGTTGAATTAATGTAGAACTCGTATTGGTTTTTGCGTAAAGCCATGCCAGAAAAATTCATGTTTTCTAACATAGACTGTAATGTCATTTCAAACTTTTGCATACTTATCCGAATTTTACGTTAAATTTTGCTTTAACTACATTCATTTAATATAAATTTATCGCTTCGTCTTACTTTTTAATGTTTAGCAAGTTGTTTATATTGCTAACAGATATTTTTCTTTGGAGTTCTGTTGTTAAAAATTAAAATGTGTTCGATAAATGGTTTTATACTTTTTTCATTAGTGAAATCCGATACATTATTTTATTGCCCGAACGTGCTTTGTGCTGTTTTTAAATCTTTGTTATATTTTTCAACTGTATTTCCAAGAAAGAACATGTTCGTAATTTGCTAATTCATGTCTGGCAGAAGACAGTTCTACAGTAAAGAAATGATATCCAGTAGTTTTCCATTATCCAATTTATCGTCTGTATTTTGTTTGGAGATATCGTGTACAACTGACTTTTCTATTTTGCCAAACCGTTCCCTTTGTTAGTACTTTGTGATTTTCTCGGCGAGTCGAAATTTGGACACCGTGGAACGCGGGTGTTCACCGCGACCTCCCGGGTCTAAGCGGACCCGGTGCTTCTCGCGTTTTGTTTCGATCTTTAATTGTGGCGCACGGTTAATTTCGACATTTTAGTGGCTGTGAATTTGCTTTGGTTTTCTATTTGGTTTATGGTTTATGGGCATTAATTTGCATTTTGAGTTAATCCTCGAGGGAGGCCTCTTTGAGGATTAAAATATTCACGCATCATTGTGCGGATGAACGTAAAAATTCATAGGCTGAAAGGTGTTACCTGTATTTTTACTAGTATGCGGAGATGAACGACAAGCTCATCGTCCGTGTCTTCATTAGAAGGATCGTGTAAAGAAGTAATCGTGTCGAGCCAGTTATTTGGAAATTATTTAGTCCCACTTTCTTCTCGAGTTTTGGTTTAGTCATTACGAAAATCTCCGTTATGTACCTGGTGTTCTTTGACTCCGCTATCTTCGTCATACTCCCTGGCTGATGGAATCGATATCCCATCTTCAGTGTCCATCGAGAGATCTGGTATTCTCTTCGTTATTGAGAAAATTAAAGTTTTGTGTTTGTGGAAGTTACGTGTTTAAAAATTTATTGGGGTTAAAACCATGCTTTCTCGTAATTAAATTTAGTGTAAATTCAATTCTTTTGTATTTGGAAAAGTTGATGGAAACTCAAAGGGCCTTTGATTTTGTGAATAAAGCTTTGTTTATAGTTTCGAGAAACGAGAGAGAGGCTGGAGATTTATTAAGTTTATTTTATTTTAAGTTGCGGAACCAACAAAGGTTCCTTGGTAAGTAAAAGAGAATACAATTTAGTCTCCCGACACGATTTTGAAGTGTTTATCTACAAGGTGGTATTTTGGGTGGACAGGTCGACGAATTACATCGTTTTGTGTGACACTGTCTCCTGGCGCCCTTTTGGTATCTCTTTTAGGCTTTTCAGCTAAAAGCTAAGTTTTAGGCTCAGGTTAGCTCATCAAAGCCTGGGTTATTTACTATTTTGGAACCTACTCCCGTCTTCAACATGAGCTATGGGCCTGAACATCTACCGATATCTGGCTTATACGGGACTTGTGCATACTTTTGGGCATTTTCCCGTTAGAAGACCACGTCTATAACCTGAGTTTTGGTAAAGAGATTTCAAGTGAAAGGTTTGCCTTTAGTTTTGATGATTCATAGGAAATCTTACAATTAGTCTATCTCTGTATAGTAATATCTAGTTGGCACTATCAATTACTAGGCTATTAATCTGTAATTCTTAACCTTTCTTCTCCAGATACCCTTTGGAAGCTCGATCAGACTTTGGGCACATCAAAAGTGTCTAAAATTATAGCAAGTAGACATATAGACTGTTTTTAGGCCGATACGCTAAATGGGATCTTGGAAACCTTAGAGATATAATCTGAGTCATGAGAAAAAAAAGTTTCTTGGTTTTGAGCTCAGTTTATTGGTGTTCTTGTTCCTTTAAAAAACCAAGATAGTAGAGCGATTAGGACAACAAGAAGGTGTCCCTTTGTATATTTTATAATCGTTAATATCAACTCTCTGGTAGAATAGGAAGCCTCTTAGACGAGCACTATAAGTCGGTTGGTCTAATCGTCAATTACTATAAATGGCTACGTGTTGCCCTTTGTTGTTGACTTGTTGGAATGAGTCCAATCGATTTGGTAGAAGGCAAAGCCCTACTATTAACCGCCATACGAGGCTTGATAATAAAGTTTGCGGTCGAATAATAAAGAGTGTTGACGCTATGGTAACACTCACGCAATGACGATGTGTTTGTTTACTCCCCATGCGGTCTTTCAATCTTTGTTAGTTCCCTAGTCAACATCGTGTTGAGTGCAGTTCTGTTTTTGTACACGAGTGTTTTGCTATTATGACGATGAAAAGTGAGCGTGATTTCGAAGATTGTGATGAAATTTCTTGTGAAAGCGGAGAAAACGAACTCGAAAATTCTTGAAATGATGATTCCTGTTTTTACTAAGAGCATCTTGTTAAGAGAAGTTCGTTCTTCAAGTGGGTGGAAAGGTTCAGACAGTTAATTCTGCTTACTACCTGCAGGTAATGAAACGTTTGCGTGTAATGAACCCGCTCACACGTCCATCATTGTCAAGCAGTTTTCACCTCAAGTGTGCATCACGGTCTTCGAACACCTCCTCCTACTCCCTGGATTAGGCCCCTGCGACTTTTTTTGTTTCCAAAAATTAAAAAAAAAATTGAAATGGAACCATTTCAGACTTTGGAGGCCACTAAAGGGTCGTTGTACGGAGGAACAATTTCGCGGGTGGAAAATTACTTTTTTTAATAAAACATTTTTACAACACTTGTCCGCGAACCTTATTGTCATAGCTCGTAGGTGGCTTGGTGAAGAGCAAAGCGCCAATATTTGACTTGTTTTAAGCAATAAAGACCAATGTAAAAGTGGACATGTACATTCTGTTTGGTGGGGACGAAGCCTAAACGTCAGTTGCTACAAGTGGCTATGTGGAAGACAAAACCCTACCGTTAACCACCGCAGTTGGTTTACTGGTGACAGTGGAAGGCAAAATTGGACCGTTAACCATCGCAAGTGGTTTAGCGAACACAAAAGTTTAATGCAACAGTAGACATGTACTATCGCGGCAAAAAAAACCGGGGCACACTTGTCTGACGATACGTCGGTTCTAGCAAAATTTCTCTCTTTTGCATCAGGCTTTAAGATGGATTTTTCAGTTGAATTAATAAGGTACTTACTTACATAATAGTTTTACTTAAACTGAAAGACAGATTTACAAGGGGTAACTTTAAGACCTGTGTGATGCCCCGGTTTTTTTTGCCGCGATAGTACATTCTGTTTTTGCTACCATTGAATAGCTGGTTCTAAATGCTTTTCAAAACTTAACAACTAAAATGTTTGCTGATATCCTTCACATTCTCATGACCCAACAAATCTTCTACTTTATCAATAAAACATTTCTTCTTTTGTTGTCAATAAACAAATGAATTGTGTGACATAAAATTAACTTAGCGAAATGTGTTCAAGCGGTTTTTTTTATAAATTTTATCGATTCTTAAAGACACGAACTTATAAATGTCCTCCACTGTAGTCAATTTGTAGGTTTACTTTATATTCCAAAATCATTGTTTGCTTTCGGTGAACGTAGGTGCCTATATAATTTATTCCCTATAGACTTTAAAGACTTAAAGGTAATAACAATAAATCTTGGTGCGGTGAAAGGATTAGCACCCTTTGCAACAAAGTGCTACTTAGCATACCTTCCCTTCTAATTTAACGCCTTAGAATTATTTAAACCCTCTAACACCATTTCCTGTTAGTTATTCCACCATATTTATGGACAATACGAAAATACCGAATTATTCATTTTGATAGCGAATTGTTCCGCAATTACATTCGTTTGTTCATAATTGCCTAACGAGCATGTTGTTGTTTTGTCTATTCTTGTTTATAAGTGTTGGTGTTTCGCAATTGGCAGAAAACGTGCGTGGTTAAATTTTAACCAATTACACAATGACTAAGGGATTTGATAGTACTGTCACGCACACGGTTAATTCCACCTACCTTTCCCTTTTTTTTTCTGTTAAGGGATAAAATTGTAAAATTCCAAAGGTTCGAGTTCCATTGCATTGGATCAAGTTGTTTATTTGATATTAAAACATCGGCTTAAGATTCTAAAGTGAATATTCATTTTATGCACTTAACTTACGACTGATAATAAACATAAGATACATTTAAAAGCCTCTTAAGAATTACATTGTTAGTTATTTCTTAAGCAAACTAAATATAACATTTCTCAGTAGGCTCTCTAATGAATAAAAACAACCTCTACCCCTGTTTTGAAACAACAAAATCGTTTTACTTTTGCTTTTCTCCGATTTCTCCTTATTTTCTAACTAATTTACCCTTGTAAGTGAATGTTTATTGTTTGAGTTTTATAGAACTTTCGATTGCAAGAACCATTGTGTTAGTCCTTTTCCATTGTATTTTCCATCCCTTTGGACGTACTGATAATTATCCTGCACTAATTGATCGGCTACCTCTCGTTTTGCTGACTTGGTCTTCGGTCACCACCAGACTAATGAAGTGGACGTGTCTCGGGTGTTTTCTACTCATCGCATTCAATTTACCCCATCTTTCCTTTTCGAGAATCTTATTCTTCGCCCCTGGCGGTGCATTCTGACCGTATCATTACCAGTATATTGTTCTTTTCACTTAATCGCTCTTTTTTTCCTTCCAAGAAATCGTTACGTTTCCTTTTTATTGCTTTCTTTGTTTCATTCTTTATTTTTGTTATTCTTGAGGACTTCTTGATTAATATAAAAAAAGAAACGGAAGTTTTTAAGGATTCCCAATTTCGCCCGTGGCACGTCTATCCTGAACGATTGTTACTTTTTTAGATTGTTTGCTTTAGAGATTGCAGGCAGTGGCGTGTACGATAAAATTTATTGTTTTTTATTTAAGTCCTTCTGGTTAAAACGCGTGGTTGTCAGACGAGAAATTACATTCCACGCCCTTGTGTGTATGTATATACACATATACATATATTTTCAGTTTCACTTCGGTGGAGTTTGTCTAATTAGGAAAGTTGCTCTCCCACATATTGTCTTTTTTATGGAATGTTTATAGATGTCTCTCTTTTGGTGTGAATGATGTCATAAAATGTTGAAACTGAAGGACTTTAAAGTATGAGTACTACAGATTTATACAAGTGATTAATATTAAAGATACTTTAACATGATTATGATTAATTTGGATTAAAGAATTGGCACGTTTTGAAATGTTTAACATAAATAGCGCAATATTAGTTATTACTGTAGCAATCTATTAAGTAAAAGTTTATTATTTAAATTAGAAGGATAAACAGATCTTCTTGATAATTACGCAATGTATTAATTATCGTAGTTAATTGCGTGATAATAGTAAACACAGCATGCTTTGACGATTACCATAAATTTTGTAACAACCAGATCTACATATAATTTAGGTACAACAACATTAAGCATAGAAAGAGCAAGTGTTTTTTAGTTTATTACGTGTATTGTTTATATTATTTATGTAAATAGGATTTTCTCTTTTTGGTTGTGCACTTGGCACATTTGAATCAAGATATAATAGGTTGTGACATCGAATTATCATTTACACGACGATCAAAATAAGATTAAAATTAAGGACCACCTAGTATATGTTTTTGAATGTATTAGACTTATGTTATTAACTTGTTAAATTTGTATTATTTCTTCTACAACTGTTATTTAATACAGAAGAAGAAAAAACCTAAGTTCAAAAGTTTTTATTTGGTTTGCTATTGTAAAGCAGTAAACAATTAAATAAGGTACTCGCTAAGGAAGTAGGCGGCTTGGTGCCTGACACAACGCATTGATATGCTTCATAGACAAGTGTAACTTGTCAGATACTCATATTACATAAAAAATTTTTGGTAGCGACAAATTTGATAATCTGAGTATTGTAACTTTTGACAAACCTAAAGCATCGCAAACATAGCTTAAGATTTTTTAATTAATTTCCATTCAATTCTAAACAAAACTCGCGTTCATTAGATTAAAACAAAAATTCTGAAAACTTTGTTATAAATGTGAGGTAGGGGAACATATTCTGTGATAAAAAGTTTTTAAATTAAATGCGTCACCGCCAGGTGGCGCTACATAACCTAATTTTTCTAAATGGAATATTCTACTTTTTATTCGATTTTTGGAATTTGCAACATATTTGTAATAACTTTCCTTATAACTGCTACCAATTTATCTGGTTTACTTTTCGGGAAAATAATAATTTTTATAAATTTAACACAAATATGTAAAAGATTGTATCCTGTAGAAATAATAAGCAAATTTTTCTACATTTCTGGAAGGTGTATCGCAGACTACACTTTTTAAATGTCCCCAAAGAATATAGTCTAAACGAGTTAAACCTGGAGAACGAGCTGGCCATCTTATAGAACCATTAGTACCTATCCATCCTCTCGGAAATACCCTAATACATCAGCTACCTCTTTTGCCTGAGAATGGTAATTTAAATTTGCGGCAGGTGATGTATTTTCAATAAGACGACGGGCGCCCCTGCTCATAACAGTAACATAGTAAGAGACCATCTGAACAGGGTATTTCCGAGAATATTAAAATCTGCATTCATTCCCGAGATATCGCGCTGTTCCATTCCTCGCTGAAGATACTGCATGCAATAATACAGAAACTCTAAAAAAGCAGGAAGCCATAGCAAGCCTAATACCAGTGGATTTGACTTTTGTATACTATATCCTTTGCAAGGATACCATTACCGAAGAGACTTTGAAAAGCATTCTGCTTTATTGTCGGTATACCATTTAATTGTTTTAAGAATTCTTTCTGGAATACAAAAACTGAAATTGAACCAGGGCGTCGACCGTGATGGAAATATGAATAGATAATGACTGATTTCCAAAGCAAAAGTGATTTTTTGAAGGATTTTAGATTTGCATGTGACAAGAAGATTGCAAGCTAGAGGCAGGTTGGGATGGAATTAAGCGAATCATTGATAAAAAAGCAGCATGTCTTCACGGATATTATCTGAAACGAGAATTGTAAGTAAATGGATGAATCAGATAATGATAATGAAAAAAATCTGCTCATCACAAACAAAATTTGTTTCTTGTGTCAACTTAAGATTCTTCGAGAAGACAATAACTAGATAGCTTGCTGGGGGTGAGAGACGAAACATGAGCTCCAAGCGGGAGTGACAAAATGATTAAACATTCATTTTTATTAAATCTTGCAGATAGGTCTAGAATGAAAAAAAAACTCGAAAGTAAAGACTAACACATCTGTCTTGCAGAAGAGTTAAGGCCCTCTAAAGTGGCCAACTACTTCGTACAGAAACGGTCAAAATGTTAGTATACCTTAGGTTTGCGAATATTCTCGTAGAATTCTACTGAATTGACAAATGCAAAAAGTAAACACATTGTATCTCAGAACAATAAAAACAGAAGCATCAGGGTATATTTGCTTTTTGTTATAATTTCGAATCGAGTTTCATTAGGCTTAATTCGTCTGTGGGCTTAAAGTATCAAATGAGATCCGGGCGGGATTTTTTTGGAGGCCCCGTATTCAAGCTTCACACAAACGCGCTTGTTTGTCTACGATCACACACCCAATCTACCAGTGTTTTAAAATTATAAAAGAATTAACAGTTTTTATAATATAATACTTCACAGCAAGACTTTCATTGCTAAAATTGGCCCAAGCGTTGGGTATCAAAGTATTGTAACTTGAGTTTTATTAAATGATAAGCTTATAGTCCGTTCACGAAGTTTCTGGGTCGTATAGGTATAGCTGTCGCAGAATGAGTATTGTAAACCGGGCTGTTTATCTATGAATCTTATTTACGCTTTTAATGTACTTTAAG
>VTPC01003713.1:65251-90138 GCA_011009095.1 Ignelater luminosus
GTACTTTAAGGTTATGATCTTATGACAGTTTGACCTCACACTGTTGCTTTTTGTTTTGTAAATCTGTAAATCAATTAGTCTAAGAGATAGTTTAACAAAGATTCCGATTTATATATATTTATAAATTAAAGCTTTATGTTTTTATTTATAATCTTTGGCATTCTTCTTAATATTGACATTCATAGATTCAAATAAATAAGAGAAATTTAATTTCTTTTTAACAAAGCAAAACTAATCCATACTAAATGTTTATGCAAAATTTTTGATTGTGCAACGGCGCCAAATACAAACGCAGGCACGGCAATTTTCAAAAAAAAAAGGAAACAACCCTTCCAACCTAACAAAATTAAAGCATGGCCTGTTCGACCCAGAAACATCGTGAACGGAGTATAGGTAGCTATTTTCAAAGAACTCCGATAAAAGTCGTTACTGAATTTGCGAAGTATCTGTCTGTCAAAATTTGAAAAATTTTCAAGAATTTTGTTTTAACTTTAGAATCGTATTCGTAATAAGAGATACGTACGTATACTTTTAGTTTTTTGATAGCCCGGGAACAGAGCCAAAATTTGTAAAAAAAGTAACAAAACGAAGTTCATTGTGGTTATGCTTTCTATTCCCAAATGTTTTATATTACTGTTATACACACTTTCTACAGTAAATTTTAAGTTCAGATTTACGGATTTGTATAATTATTGATGGCCTATTTGGAGTCCACCTACAAGATGAGGTCCGGGGTGGACCGTCCCCTCCGCCCCACCCTAGGTACGCCACTGCTTGTTACAATCTTGTTGGAACCATGATTGATAGAAAAGGTTCAACGAGAAACGGGAAGAACAAATCCTGTTCTAATATTGTTTTTCCAAATCAATAAATCAATTGAACTGTGTCCAACATTTCTTCAGGAAGACTAAAAACTATTGAAAACTAAATTTCTTAAATGCGGATGCACAACCACATTGACAATATTTGAATGGACGCTTCCTTCTCAAAACATAATTATCCACAATATAGCCTGATGTATTAACGACTACTACATATTTTACACTTATTGAATAGGGGACTGAGTTCTTGACCTCTAGTACTAAAACAAAGAATCATAATGGAACTAACCTGGGCACTAGGAGTCATACAGATCCAGAATCCCAAACATTTGCCAGGTCAGATAATATAATTTACAAACTTCAGGGCCAAATTAGGCCAGTCTGACTTTATCTTTGACGATCAGTACAGGTGAAATCGTTTTGAAAGCATCAGACTGGTAATTTCATTACAATCCGATCTGCAGTAGTCTGAATTGGGAGTCTATGCCAGCAATTCTCAACCGTTGATCCGGTGGACCGGCACCGATCCGCGGAAAAATTTGACCGGTCCTTGGAGATTTTTACCTGTCCGTGTTAAACAAATTTTCTTATTCAAAAAATAATAACAATAAAATTTTGTACGATATTTTTTACGTTACTGCCATAATCTTAGGATCTAGAATCCATAATTTTACAATTAACTTATGTAGTAGTTCTTTTATATCTAGTAAAGATTTTTTGTTAAAGAAAATCACGGGCTCGAGAAATTTTTTCACTGATTTTACCAGTCCGAGGGCCAACAAAGGTTGAGGTTCTATGCTGGACAAGTTAATTTGTACAGGGTGTCTCTAAATTCGATTGCCAAACTGAGAAGGTAGACGAGGAAGAAACATTAACAGACTTGTATCTTTCAGTTTTTCGATTTTCCAAAAAGTGGTACCCTAAAATCTTTTCTTTTCACTATACGAGGTCTGTTCAGAAAGTATCGCGAATTTTGTGTTTTTTCAAAAATTATTTATTTATTCATGAATATCTATTTTGTCCCCTTCAAAGTAATCCCCATCAGATAGTATACACTTGTGCCAACGTTTTTTCCAATCCTCGAAGCACTTCAAAAAATCATTTTTTGTGATCTTGTTCAGCTCCTCCTTCGATGCCGTCTTTATCTCCTCAATCGTAGCGTAGCGTCGTCCTTTCATGGGCCTCTTCAGTTTCGGGAACAAGAAAAAGTCACAGGGGGCCAGGTCTGGGGAATACGGTGGATGTGGCATCATTAGTGTGTTGTTTTTGGCCAAAACTTCGCGCACAAGCAATGATGTGTGAGCAGGGGCGTTATCATGGTGCAAAAGCCAATTTTTGTTCTTCCACAAATCCGGGCGTTTCTGGCGGATTGCTTTGCGCAAATTGCGCATAACTTGCAGGTAATATTCCTTATTGACCGTTCTACCCTGTGGCAAGAACTCATGATGCACCACGCCCCTGCAATCGAAGAAAACTGTAAGCAAAACCTTCACATTAGACCGAACTTGGCGCGCTTTTTTCGGTCTTGGCTCGTGCGGCAGCTTCCATTGGGATGATTGAGCTTTGGTTTCCACGTCATAACCATAAACCCATGATTCGTCACCAGTTATGACCCTCTGGAGCAAATTTGGGTCGTCTCGGACAGAGTCCAACAGCTCCTTAGCAATGTTAATGCGATGCTGTTTTTGGTCGAAATTGAGCAATTTTGGTACGAATTTCGCGGCGACCCGTCTCATGCCCAAATCATTGGTAAAAATCGAATGACACGAGCCAATCGATATGTTTAGATCCTCGGCAACTTCTCTAACGGTGATTCGACGATTGGCCAATACTATTTTCTTCACTTCATCAATGTTTTCGTCTGTTGTTGACGTGCTCGGGCGTCCGGCACGCTCTTCGTCGTTCACATCTTCTCGGCCCTCTGAGAACATTTTGTACCACCGATAAACGTTGCTTCGGTCCAAGGTAGCTTCACCATATGCCACAGTCAACATTCGGAATGCGTCCATTTTTTTGGAATAGGCAAAAATCGAAGACGAGCCAAAACACGTCCAAGCAAAACAGCTGTCAAAAATTAACTGAACATTTAAAATGGCCGAACTTGTCGGCATAAGTGAGGTACATGAGTACCAACATAACGCCACAAAAAAATCGAAAATCGAATATACGTAATTCGCGGAATTTCAAAATTCGCGATAGTTTTTGAACAGACCTCGTATTTTAAAACCTATGTGTCCAATTTTGTTCAAATTTTGTATGCTGTTATTGATTATCTTCCTATATGACACCGACCTACATTTGTCAGTCTTTTGTTATTAGTTTAGTCAATGCACCCCAGCCTACTCAGATTTTTCTTTCTAACTTTCTCCCTGTTTTATTTATTTAAATTTCAATGCAACAGTAATTAGATTGGCTATTTATTTTTCTACAAAGAAGGTATACTTTCCATTTTTCGAAAATATGCATTAATTGGCATAAAAACGTAAACGACTCTCAGAGCTTCCATCGCATTTTTGAATAAAACTTAACTTATCAGTGAACGCAACGCTGATGTAGCATTTCTTTTCTATTTTATTGCAATAAAATTAAATTCTTTTGGATGCTTAACGTGATTTTCAAAGATATTTTCTAGGCTACGTCGAAGTTGCGTCCACTGGTATGTTATTTCATTCAAAAATGCGATGGAACCTGTCACGTTTTCCTGACAAACGGTGCATTTTCCCGAAACATGCAAACTATACCTTTTTTTTATAGAGAACTAAGGAGCCAATCTAATTATGACACCATAATTTAAAAAGAGTTTACAAGGAAAAAGTTGGAAATAACATTCCAAATAGTCTGGGGTGCATTGGCTATACCAATAATAAAAGACTGATGAATGTAGGATGGTGTCATTAGGAAGATGATATGCATGAGCGTACAGAATCCGAACAAAGTCGGACTTACAGTTTTTAGAATGTAGTGAAAAAACATCTGGGAATGCAAAGCATAACCACAACGAACTCCGTTTTGTTATTTTTTTCAAACTTCGGCGGCCATTTTGACCAAGTTCCGGAGGTGATATCAAAAAACTAAAAGTATACGTTTGTCTTATTTTTTTGATGTAGAATACGATTGTAAAGTAAACAAAAATTTTTGAAAATTTTTGAATTTTCGGTGGCCATTTTGACTATGTTCCCGAAGAGTTATCAAAAAACGAAGACACCACGTCGTCTTTAGTTTTTTATGTAGAATCTAAATCTGAAGTCAAAATTTCAAAATTTGACAAAAAATATGGACAGACAGACAGACTTCGCAAATTCAGTAACGACTCCTTCGGAGTTCGTTGACAAGAGTTCTTAGGGCCTCTAGTTTCCTTAATATTTGGAAAATGAAAAAAGTGAAAAATACGGGTCGGTTGACTGTTCTTCCCAAATACACCATCTCACTTTGGCAACCAAATTTAGAGACACCTTGTATAAGAATCTTACTTTAGTTTTTGGCATTTGAAATAAAAAATAGTCGTTCTCGATACAAGTTCGCTGTCATGCCACATTTCAGGCGTGAGGTCGAAATCTAGAGCACGAGATGCAAGCCGAGTGCTGTAAAAATGATTTATGACATCTTGCAGAAGTAAAAATTATATTAAATGATACGTCACTTCCAAAGATGTATCCAGTAACATTATATCATGAAAAGGACCAGAAATGATAATACTAACCTTCTTCTACAACATCTACTTCAATGGAGCGAATACGTACAGTGCTTTCGTAAAGTAGTGCATAAATTCTTTAATAATTCAGGACCGAACTTTTAGGAAAAACGCTCGGACCCGTCGATTTTTATTTTTAAATGCGCGTTTTTTAAACAGAAAATATTTATACAGGGTGAGTCATGTAGGAGATATCACGTCATCGATACTTTTTTTAATGGAAACCCCTATATTTTATTACGGAATTTAAAAGAGCACATTTTTTGCATACGGTAAGGTAATTATGGGTATAGGTCACATAAGAAAATTTCGAAGAAAAACAACCTCACGATTTCACAATATTAAATTTACTGATAATGCAAAATTCAAAAGACAACTAAATTAAATGTTCAAATATTGTCGATAACTTCTGGAGATATACGGCAAGTCAAAGAGACAAAAAAATGCCCAGAGGAGTAAGTCTTCGACGTACTAAATGAATTGGAATTTCTGAGGTGAACAATATGAATATAAAGATAAGAATGAGAGCCGTTGATTACTCGAATGAGTTGAAACTTGAGAGTTTAGGCACTTTAAGAAGCATCTCATGCCAGATTTTGTCAGAGAAGCGTTGGATATCTAAAAACGTAGTGACGTAGTATCTGATCTGTGTATAATAATTGAGCATTTGAGGTCGTTCTATCTCGACAGAAGAAGGCCATTTGTTTCGGGGAAGTGTTCTAAATCTGCTGACGGGGATCTTCTCAAATACCTTTACGAAGATATTCATAAGGACTGTAGATTGCTACATAGATGAAAAGTCCAGATAGTTTTTTCCTGAACTGAAGAGCTTTGGTGCAGAATTTATTTAGTCAATAGTGAGATCTGCCTGATTCTGGATTTTCATTTTTCTGAGTTCAGAGTCTACATGTTTCAAAAACTTTATAGTGAACTGACTATCAGCAAAAGTTCTTTCCTTCAGGGGCCCATTAGCAAGCTATGTAATAAGACTCAAAAACTTGATGTTACGCTACTGGATATAAATATTTTAGAGCAATTTAATTGTAGTAAGTACAGTATAAAGTTTTAGTGTTGTTTGTTTAACTAAAATTACTTTTTCTTTACTTGTTAGCAGACACAGAATTTATAATTGTCATTTTGTGGACTTCATTGTTACCCTTCAACCATATTATTATTAGTCATTTGTGGTATTTTCTTCAAAAGTAATTAGTCCATCCATATATTATCCTATTTAAATTTATTGAAATGAACTGGTTTTCTGAATAGGTTTAGCAATTTACAAGCCACTTCTATTTTAAATTAAAATCGGATTACAAAATTAATTTTGAATTCGCTTTATTTTACACGAAGTCGTTTACCGTGCTATTTATATGATAATTTATCTGTTGCGCTTCTGTAAATGAAATGACTGCGTGTTATAGCGCTGTCCCCAGATTGAAAAATAAAATATATAAAACGATTTCAACAGTTTTACTACATAATATTTAGAAAATTTAAAATTCAATTTTTACTTTTAAGTAATGCTTTTTAAATTGAAAAATCTTTATAAGTTTTTTTTCATAATTCTTCTAACATTTTACTTCTAGTTCAATAATAACGAAGGGGGAACGGGAAAAATGGATTAGAGGGGAAAATTCTAAAGAATAATTTTTACCCTGACGCATATCAGGTGAACTGTTGCAGCGATGGAGGGCCCCTTATTTTCTATAATCCCCATTTTCCTTTCGATTTCGTGCTTTTCCATTTCATCTAACAGCTTTTATTTTTAAGAAATTTCCTTTGACGTATTCATTTGAATTTTTCACAAAAACGTTTTATAAGTATAATGCTATAAAAGTATAATAGTAAGTAAAAGAATCTAGGCCAGTTGACCTATAAATAACAACAGTAATAATAGTAATAAGAGCGTCGATTTGGAATGCTGTTAATAAATTGTTTCATCTGTGCTAATGATATAATCACATGATATCAATTCTTTTCATTGACTTGACGTAGTGTAAAAATAATGCGGAAGTAAAAGAGAGCTGATACAAGAATTGCTACTAGTATTGATGAGTTTGGGAGGGGAGAGGGTACACTTTTTTTAACTAACAAAGAATGTATTTGACGGACTTGGGGCCTCTAATTGGATTCTTGTCCGAGGAAGCCAAATTAAATTCTACTTTTATAGACGATTTGTTCTTTGTCATTTATTGAATGAGATGGGCTGGCTCGATGGCCGAGGAAATTTGTAGAGAGGAAAGGTTGAATTTATTTCATTAAAACGTAGAAGTTGTCTGAGAGTTTTTTTTTATATAAAAGAAATTTTCACATTTTAAAGTGTAAACGTTCCTTATTTTCGTGGTTTCTTCTTAATGCTTGTTTATCGATCCGTTTTGAACTTATGAGCAATCTAAAGTCGTATTTTCTAAGGAAAAAAAAGTGCTACTAACCCTCCATAAAAATAAATCATTTCGCTACACAGCCCAGTTCTTAAAACATAAGTTTACATCGCTACGGAGTTTTCTCATAATTTAGTTTAGGTAACTCCTATGGGACTTGAGTAGACCTTGGGGAACAGATAAGACGCAGATGTAGGCCGGTAGTAGCGTAGAAAACATGATAAAGTACAAGACATTTCTCAAATAAGACATGTTGATGTTTATTTGCGTTTGATAACGTCGTCTTCTTTGCGAAGATCATTCTTATTGGATATCCGATTTTGAAGTTCTCACATTGTAAACAAAAAAATGTCTTCTGTCTGCGTTTTCTGTGTTTGTGTCTATACTAGATAAGATACTACTTCCTGATATTTTTAGGTGAAAATAAATTCAACTTTGTTGGCTCAATGTTTGTCTTCCACATGAATTCATTCAATTAAAACTTTCTCTGTTTACTAAACATTTTCGTGGAATATCAGAAAGAATTATGTTAATTACGAAAATAACTTATATATAATTATTGTCCTTAATATAAAGTGAAGCAAACCATGAAAAGAGATAATTGTTAACATACTGAAACATCTACATACCTTGAGTAACACATTTGTTACATGACGTTTTAAGGTTGTAGTACTTCCTTTTCAAATAATTTATTAATAATTCTTACACTAATTAAAGATTCTCAATGCTGAAGCTGAAATATACACAGTAACAATGTTGCATTTAGTCTCTTCAGACCCCCAGCCTAAGTTGTTGCTTCTTTTATCTTTATTAATCATCTAGATCTATAACGCGTTCTAGTCAGCCTCATTTGTAGAATCGTGCTTTGCATCTTGATAGCAGTATGGCAATGTACATTTTAACATAAATAGTTGTGCTGATTTAATTCTTTAATTATTTAAATTTCTCGATATTACCTTATTCATTCCACAATTTATAGACTTCCGTTAGTAACACTTGTGAATGATTAACATCTTACAAAGGGATTCTTTGTACTATCTCATTGTCGGAACTGTCTTTCTGTTCTTGAGAACTAAATTCTTAAAAATCTTCTTCTTGAGAGAAGTGGGAATTGGTGACCCAGGGCGGTAGTTGCCCCGTAACGCAAATTAAAACTGCCACGTGGCTAAAGCGCGTTTCACATTATACTATTTTTGTCTAGATTCTATTTCGAGTTTCGTTCGAGAAATTTCTAGCCAATTCTAGTATAATGTGAATCTGACACTGGTTTTCGATTTTGGTTCGAGTTTCTAGTATAGAAATATACGCCGAGTTCTATTTTTCTATTCGAGTTTCATGCTATGTTGTAGTACGCATGAGCAGAAAGTCATTCAATTTTAGTGCCAACCTTTGCCAAAGTTGAGGTCAAACTTGTGCATATTACTCATTATTATAACCTATAAAAATATTTTAATCTCGCTTGTAGCTTGTTGTTGTTATTAAGGTTATAGACTAAAATTACTAAAATGTTTCGCGCCGCTTTTGTCGAATACTAATTTTCTATTTGTCTAGTGGCCACACTGCCATGCTTGAAACAAATCGAATGAATCCGATGTCATACGATTATTTAAAAATTTGTAGGATGAAAATCGAACGGAAATAGAATCGAAATCGAACGAGAAATCTAGCATAATTCTAGACAAAAAAAGTATAATGTGAAACGCGCTTAAGACGGTAGTCTGGTTGTATACTTCGTCGGCGACTTATTAGCAAAACGCAAAGTAACAACATGGATCAAAATCGCTGGGCGCCAGTGACGACAGTCGTTTGTCTCTAAATAGTAAGGCCTCGTCATAAGCCCACTGTATGGACGTTCTGGTGAACTTAGTAAACTCGTATCATTTTTTTTACATTTAACGAAAGTGAATTCAAATGGTACACCCGGTATATTGAAGCTTGCTTTCTAGAGTGGATACAAGATTGTCAAATTAAATGAGAACAAATGCAAAAATTTAAAAATCATGAAGCTTTGTATGTTTTACGATTTCACACCTTGTAGCTTCCAAACAAATCGACCGAATTTAAAAATTTCCCATTATAAATCTTTGAGGGGTTGAAGTTTAAGATTCAAGTTATACGTCAAAAATGTCCCCTTCCAATAAAAATCGACGTGTTTTTGCTTTTTTTCGAAAAACTATTTTCGTGGGAGTTATTCAGTCTGTTTTGTCTTCGTTGGGCCACCCTGTACAAACAAAAGGAGCAAATGATGAACGCACTCAACTCAAACAAACAATTATCTACACATAAACAAGCTTTGTTATTACATAAAAGAAAAGAGCCTGTCTTAACTCATCGGACTTTCTAAACTGTCATGTGTTGTATTCTAAATATAGAATTTTTCGAGATTATCAACTACTCGAAACCAGTAGATAAATAATTAAGCTTGTCGTACCGTCATTTGTTTTAATTTATACGCTTTAATGTTACTGGAAATCCCCAACACAAAATGCAAACTATTATTCCAGCGCTTTGCAGAATGAACCCTAATTTCCTTTACAATATAAAATATTGCCTAAGTTGAAGGGTATCGTAATTCGCTTACAGCTAAGATAATAATCAATTAATACAGGCCAGTTCGATCTTCCAAACAAACAATGGGTTTCGCACTTTAACAAAAGTCTGAATTTACTTTGACACTGATATCTGCTAATCCGAGAGTGTATTGAACTTAGTACACTGCATCACGCATGGTTTAATTCAATTCGCGCTCTTTGACTTTAAGATAGATGCAGGATCGACGCAAGGTATACATATCTGACCAAACCATCCAGGCTGAATAAACTAATAAACCACTGGACTACCTCCAGAATTCACTTGTAAGGAACCGTAGATGCTAAAATGACCTGGGGCACGACGCGAACTCGGCGCGTAAATCTAATAGTTGGCTTATATTGATGATACGATACAATATTAAATGTAAGTACGGTAATCTCTCGTATATACTAAGGACGGGATTCGGCAGGCAAATGTCCTAAAGTTTCAATACATATCACGATCACCAAATGGTGACTTAAGCTTGACGAGATTTGATTGAAATTAGACCAACAATAAGCGGCAATTTTCCTGAACATGAGCGAATTAAAGCATTAAATTGTTTGGAATTCGTTGTGGCAAAATGCGATCAGCGATAGCTGCACTGGAAAATTACACCTCAAAGTAGGTTTCCACTGTAAGCACTAAAGAGTTCACGATAGAATCTTTTTTACAATGTAGACTACACCATGTGAACTATATGTTAACTGATGGGATGGTACATTACAGTTCTCCAGGACTCAACGAGGCAGAGTGACTGCTCAATAACTGAAGAAATTCTGATGAAAAAGCCAGGGTTTCAGGCATAAATATATTAAGGCAGGAAGTCTTCTTAATTTTATTGGCAAATATTCACACACAATCTAACTGGTCACCCTAAAATATTATTTTTTAAGATAGAACGGCATGTTCTTACCCCAAAGTAATAAATCTGTCAATCTGATAGGTTAATAGAGCTGCACAGTAAAACTTCAATGATATTGGTATTAATGAGATAGTGAGTTGGTGGTGGTAATGTAATGGTAATCACAGTTAACTGTACTATTGACTTTGTAAACAAATCGTTCGGCGCGGCAACCTGGAGTCGAGTTAAGATAAAATCGCTGTGGTGGCGATCAAAGTGGATAGGGAGGCAGCTCGCATTCACCTGATCGTGGATGGAAGGTAATGGATATAAAAGGCCAGCCAACACAGAACAGTGATTAACGTGCAGTATTCGCGTACCCCGACGTCTCCTCGTGGTGATGAATAGTATTGGCAAGAAACATGAATGGAAGAGTTCGTCATATAGTCGAAGCGATTATTGTAGTGCCAAAGAACTAAGATATGGCGTTTTATTTCTCAGAACCAGAGCGGATGCCAACATGCCGGTATGGTGCAGAGCTGTGTTGGACGGCCGAGCAAATAGTGCTGATAAGTGCCATGGGACTTTGATGGCTTGGGCGATGCCTTACTCTTGTAAACGGCCTCTAGCGTTTCGTCCTACAGCAACTTTTATGAAGACAAGAAAATCAGTCCTTTTGTATGCATTTAGATCTCTAAAAGCACTGATTTACTTGCTAGACTTGTTACATCTGAGATTAGATTGAAAAGTTAAGATAATCGCTCTAAAAAAGCGAAGTTACAATAAAAAAGCAAAACTCGAAAGATTTACGATTACGATTTAAGATCTTTCTGAAAATAGTTTTTTATTACCTGTTTTAGGAAGACCGGCAGAAGCCTAAAAGACCGTCTATACGAAAAAGGTAATAATAAATAAAGAACAGTAGGAAATCTACAGTGGAAGAGATCGTTTCAGATTTTAACAGGAACTATTCGAAGCCAACGTTGTTATAACGACAACAATCTTAATATTACCAATGTAATGACCGTAATAACGTTTATTAATAATATACAGGGTGGATCCTGTCTGATTTTCATAGATTACTCAGAGATTCTATAAACTGAAACTATTACATAAGTATGAATTGAAAATTTCATAAAACACGAAGAATAAAATTGATTGTGACTGTAGCGATTGTTTACTCTTTTTTCCGAAACACCCTATATGCGTGTTTTTAACCTCCTCAATCTTGTTAACGTCGAGCTAAATGAAAATAAATTAATTTGACAAAAACATAAAAACAAAAATTGATTGTCTTACTAATAAAAAGTGAATTTCTCACGCACTACTTCTTCAGCTTGCACGTAATCCCTTATTAAAATTTCCACACTAACAAAGAGCAGCAAATTGTTGTCAGTAATTGCTTTAATTAATATAAGCGACAGCGGTTCTATCTCACTGTGTACTAAAACGCCTTTACTTTTAGTTACATTATATTCTATAGACAATAGCTAAAGACTGCAAAATAAAGCATCATAATTGTTTCAATTAAATTTCACGTTTATGCCGCTCCCTTCATCTTGATTGTTTTAAAGAGAAATGAACACTTCAACCGAGCATAATAATAATAGCTCTTAGAATTTTCATAAACGAAACATTCAAGCATGATAGATTTATTTTATATTATTAGGCTTAAGCTTAGGCTCTTGGGGGTTGCCGAAGCGTTATGGGAATTATGTAAAAAAAAACCCTCTTAATTCTTGTGAAGTAGATATTCGAAGTGTGGTTAAATGCTTTTGACAGTTAAAACAGTTTTTTTATTTATGAATTTGTAATGAAAACTGAAGCTCAAACAGAAAGAAACTAAAGAAATATACAGTGTGTTCAAGATAAGGATGCACAGCATGGTGATCTTGGAAACGGTAAGAGATACAGCATCGGTTAAATAGGATGAAAGTTGGCTATTTATAGGACATTTTTGTTAGAGTTTGCAAAATCTAGATGTCTTGAATAGTTTCAGAGATATTTAAAAAAAGTAGATTTCTCGATTTTCGTTATATTTTTTTCTTTCTTTTATTTGAAGAGATATCGGAAAACTAAAACCACTTTCCATTCGAGTAACCATCATCAACCTCATTTTTCTAAATAGGCGGAAAAACAATTGCAAATTGTTTTGAATAGCTGTTGTCACGATTCTAATGATGTAAACGTGATGGGATTATTTTGGTTTTGATTTTTTGTGTTGAACACTGCTGTGACCAACTGTAATAATTGCTGTTCATCTTCAAAATTGTTCGTGACAACAAGAGCTATCCAAAACAATTTTCAATTGTTTTTCTGCCTATTTAAAAAAAATGAGGTTAATGATGGTTACTCAAAACCGAAACGTTCTACAGGAATTTTGTTAGCGTATTTTAATAGACAACAAAAAGTGGCAATGGAAAAGTGGTTTTAGTTTTCCGACATCTCTTCAAATAAAGGAAAGAAAAAATAATAACGAAAATCGAGAAATCTACTTTTTTTTAAATATCTCTGAAACTATCCAAAATATCTAGATTTTGCAAACGCCAACAAAAAGGTCCTATAAATAGCCAACTTTCATCTCATTTAACCGATGCTGTATCTCTTATCGTTTCCCAGATCCCCATGCTACGCATCCTTATCTTGGACACACTGTATAGGAATAATTTGTGTAAAAGTTTTATAAGAATCAGTCAGTGTACAGGGTGATTTTCAAGTGCCAATAAGCAGTACATATTCAGTTTGTAAGTAAGTAACTATTAATAGTTGTGGACATCTTATTATTGTTTAATTGTATAAAGTAAATATGAGATTTTTCAAGAAACTAATTGGGAGGCTTGGGGCGCTCAAACAAGCCCAACATATCCCAACTGCAAGAAAAGCGAAGAAACGCCTTTTCACTTCTGGAGGAACGATAGCGAAACAAAAGGTTAAAGATATTAAAGAAAGAGTGAAGAACTCAGTTACTACTACTTCCACCACCATCAGGGCCGGCTCAACACATTAGGCATTTTAGGCTCCGATAAAAGGGCGCGAAAGTAAATTTCCACACAATCGATCTAATTTACAATCTAAAGGAGACCCCATTCTATGCCTGGAGACCCTCACAAAGGCGCAAAAACAATGTTTCTTTCAAGATAAGATACAGATTAAGTTTTGGGGCATGTTGGTCTTAGACATGTATTGGTTTTACTGGATCACTCAAACCGGTTAAGCGTTTTGAATCTGTGGAACATTTTGAGTCGGTTGAGACACTTCAGGTTGTTCGGGATTTTCAATTCAATTGGATTTTGCCAACTGATCGTTCCTTTAGGGCTTTTCGGCAGAATTTCGAATCACATTTGAACCACCTGTATCATGTAAAACAATGGCCATTGAGCAATACTAAAGATTTTTAAATTTAATTTCGTTAAATTTGGTTCTAACAAAATAAAACAGATAACAATTTTTCCAAGTGTTTCACATGTAGAAAAGCTTTGGAAATGTAGTTAGCTGACTTAGTGTTCAAAAGTACTTGGATGTACACCAAATTTAGCCATCGTTACTTAGAAAAGAGCGAAATTGCCATTTTGAGCCTAAGAATCACTATCACCATAATGAAGCTTTGCCACCTTGATATTATAAGATAGTGGATTATCGTTACTAAACCCTTTTGAATCTAGTTTAGTTCATGCGAATCAAAGTACTAAAACGGGAAGACGAGAACTATTTGTTATTTTGTTATTATCTTATTGCATCAAACTTTTGGCACATGCTTCCTTTCTAGTCAGGAAGGTTTCTATGAAAAAACGCTGATATGCATACACTTTGGAAGATTTTCTTTCATAGTAACGTACCTACCTAGGCAACATATTTGTGTATTGTGCTAGTTTATGAAAACGGATGGGGCATTTTTTGGTATTTTGAATTGGTCGGTGAAAGAAAACATCCTGTTGACTCTTACTAAATTTAGAAGAGAGAGCACTTGATTTTGTTTTGGTTATCAGTTTAAAGAAGGGAAGAACACCTGTAGTCTACACAGGTGCATTTTAAATTTGTATCGGTTACATTAAGAATACTCTCCCCAAAGCTTACTAACTAGAAATTTCGAAATCCAAAGAAATCCAGGTGATCTTCAGATTAGAAGATAAATCTATTTTTCAAGATCTACTTCTGTTGGAAATCAGCAGAATCCGTCCAATCCAGGAACGTTAAGCACAGCTACTAAGTAGATTGCAAGGATATTTCGGAGTCCGAGAAAAAATCCCCATGTCTGACTTGAAGTGAAGCTCAAGGGACGTTCTCCAAGTCCCTGATTTGCAGTTCGAGAAAGACTCCTGATGACTGATGGGCGCCTGCGGAGAATTTTAAACAAAATCTCGGCTGCAATAAAGATATAATCTTATTAAAGACACGATTAAGTGGATACTTATTTACCGTAGTTACTTGAGATATTCTATTGTAGAAAGATCCCTAACTTCTGAAGAATAAGTCTAGAGACGGATTAGAAAAATCCCAAATTTAAAATTAAAATAGATCTAATTATACATCTAAGAGTTTTTTAGCTTCTCACCAGTCTAAGGCCCCAACTAGATTATTCCGGTGCAAATTAAACAAATAACTATTTTTCTATAAAAATATTTAAATGATTGTTTATATCCTGCTTGTAGATGATTTTATATGTCGAAGACTTTATGAATCTGGTATTATTCAAAATAAAATTGGTTTTTGTTAACAATTTATTCTGTGGACACCCAGTATAATATAGCTTTAAAATAAGGCTTAATTTTTAAAGAGTATGCTGCCGCTATCATTTATAAAAAATGTTCACCGTCAGTAGTTAGTGAACATTTCATATTTTTCAATGAAATATGCCACTTTTTACAGATAAAAATTGAAAAATAAGGGTCGTCCATACACATATTTCTCTTTAAAAGATAAACCTGCCAGGAAAGCAATAATGATTATAAAGACTACAATATATACTTTGTAAATATATAAATTATAAATATGAAAACATCAATAAAGTTTATTCCTTTTTATCCTTTTAAAACATTTCTCATGGGTGGTTTCCGTTCATGTAATATTTATTGTGGTATTTAAGCGTGAAGTAGGTTATGTGCGCAAAGGCGAAAGAGTTTTGCAATTTTATATATTTATACACGTGTAATTCCACCAGCGTGAATAATTTAAGAATTATTTAAATTTTATTATTATTTAGATGTAAGTAGTTGTAAAAATTAGCTTTATTGTAGATTTTTCAATCCGTTCTCTACATTTTTCTGGTTTTGCCTCCTACATTTTTACATTTTATTCAGTTTTTTCCATTTCGACCCTTTTTGCATTTAAAAATGAAAACAGTTACATCAAACGAAACCTTTTCCATGTATTTTAATTTTATTTCATTTCTCATGCAACTGTAAACAAACATCGAGTTTTCCTCTGTACTTGAATTGCATGGTTGATGTTTTCGTTTCTTTTTTATTACCTTGCTTAACATAATAGTAAGAATATTTGTCAGACGTAATAACTAAAGTTTGTCTGTCTGATTACCGCATACGGTATGTAAAATTATTCATTTACTTTTTATTAGTTTTTGGCTAGAGAAAAGGCATTTATTGTGTAAGCTTGTATGTAACTGTACGTGATGCCATAAAAGGTTTTCGTGACAATGAGTCCTTGCTAGAAGATTGCTAATTTTTCAGAATTTATTTTTTCTTTGTGACTTATAAAACTATTTCTTTTTTTAATACTAGATAGCTTTGCATTTACAAGACCTATTTAGATAATAAAATCGAGTTTTTCTAAAACAAAAAGAAGTATTGCTTTAAATACTTAACCCTCACACGCATTTGTAACAGAAGGATATGTTAATAAAAAAATTATGAAACTCATTGTAGTTTTTCGTTGTGCTGAATATTGATGGAACATAACCAAATTATTTTCAGAAGTGATACCTACAATATTTCTCAGTAATATAGGACAGGAACGTTTCAATAGACCTTTCGGCTTGAAACATACTGAGTAGATTTCATTTGCCAAAAGATTCAAAAGATAATGAAGAAGGTATGTTGTCAGAAATCAACCAAAATGCAGAAGACGGTCACAAGAAGTCAGCTAGCACTATTCTGCTTTGTTACCGTAATAAGTTTTATGAACGAACCAAACTAATACGAATACCAACCGGCACTGCGACCTAAACGCCTTGATGCACTTTTTTTTATTGTTTTGCCGAGTTTTGTTATAATTAAAGAAGGTTTAGACTTTTTCAATACAAATTTCCTCAAAGATATAAGAAAGTTAAAACCGTCGAATTTTGTTCAGATTGAGCAGGATGACCATGCAGATTTTCATTTCTTTGTTGAAAGGTTGTGTTTTTATTGTATTTCCATGTTGAGGAGATATCGTCACCGAGTACTGAGGGCCGTCAGCAAACAGAAGCCAAACTTTAATACACAATGGATAATACAGCATGCACAATGGGCGTTAACTGATCCAATTTTCTCCCAGGCACGCCTTTTGGTATTCATCCATTTGATCTAAAGATGCTGATGAAAATCAAAAATGTCTGAGAAGCATATTGCGCCACAAACTGAATGATACATTCAGATAATAGGTGACCTTCCGTTCTAATTTACGCTGCAGACCACAAGTTCGAGACTATTATTTAAAATTGCAGAATTTGAGATTTAAGATTAAAACTTAATGATTTTTTATTATCTAAGGGCCCCTTGGCATTGCTTAGTCCAAAGAATTTACCATTGCACTACAGATTAAAAAGGATAGAATAAATGGCGCAATCTCCTGTACTAATTTTACTATTTAATACTACACTACAAAAACACCGGCAATAGACCAAGAACAGTAAGAGTTTGCCAGATTTTACCATACCACACTATAGTTCAACTTCAGCTTCTATGACACCAACTATAATCAATCACAACACCGTTACCACTTTTGTCTCTGTTTTCTCTTCACGTTTAGTTCAATTATTGCTACTGAAAGATTTCGCAGATCCCATTTACCGTTGATCATTCAATTGACCATACGCCAAACTACGATTGAAAAAGAATTTTCTAGAAAGTCAGCATTGGAAGTCTAGACGTCAGAATTAGTCTTTATTTGTCAGCCACTGTATAAACATTGTGTTGTTAGTTTAACAAACTGAGAAAAACAAGAAAAATGTTAAGATTCGATTAGCCATAGTCATACTTTGCAAGACTAAAATTTCCAAGACTTTCTACTTCCACCATCGAGTAACTTATACAAACAAGTAGCAGTAACGACCGTCCACAAAGAAAAGGCCCAGAGAAACCTGTTTAACAAATTAACAAACTTTGAGACCGGGCTAAAGAACAATTTAAGAAAATCTTTTGGACTGATAAGGCAAAATTCGAATTTTGTTAAAGTCCAGCAGCAAAGATGTTGCCAAGGTAAAGCATTATTAGTAAGTTGTTTTTATAATGATTCGGGTTGCTTATTATTATTATTGGAGATGATTTTATTTTGCCATAGGAGACTGAGCCCAAGCATACTTCCAAATTGTGTAGAACAAAAATAATTGGTTTGGCCATTCTAGTCTCAATGAGTTGTTATGAAGCAAACTGGATCATATGTTATAAGGTTTGGGGATAGCTGCTCAACATCAGCAGAACTGTTGAAAGTTCTAAGAAATTTTTTGAGGAATCATCTATTCTCATAAATAAAACCGCTTTTAGAAATTATTAATTTTTTTTATTTTTTATATTAATTGTTCTGCCTATTATGGTGTGGTTTCAAACTTGTGACCTGCAGTGTAGTTTTAATTTTGCATTTAAGTTTCACTGATCGTTCACTTTCTGATTACATAAATGACATTCATTCTTTTCTTTTTGTACTACTAGAGAAACTCTACAAATCGATAGGTACTGTTTCAAAGCCGATCAGGAGTTTCAAGCAGAGACATCTTTGGTGCAAGATAATAACTATAGTGGAAGACATACTTCCATGAGCTTATCTGAAACTATGAAACGGGATACTGTTTAGGATTCAAAAAAGAAAAAGTACACATAAAGCCAAAATAGAATTTTGTCTATTACAGCGAACTTTCTTCCAACGTATCCAAATAAAAATGTAGCGAAAAGGTTCATCAGGACTAATTGTATCGTGAAGCTATACAGTTGATTTCTTTAATACATGACTCTTGGTCGGTTTTTCTTCGAGAACAGGATTATCCTGCGTTTCCAAACTAAACTGCAAAATGGAGAATATAGAAATATATAATATAACTATTGTTTCTGGTCATTAAATGAGCAAAAAGAATGTGACTAACCTGATTGTTTAATAACAGAATTCTACTTGGTAGCATCTATACAGTGTGTACAAGATAAGGATGCACAGCATGGGGATCTTGGAAACGGTAAGAGATACAGGATCGGTTAAATGGGATGAAAGTTGGCTATTTATAGGACCTTTTTGTTGGCGTTTGCAAAATCTAGATATCTTGGATAGTTTCAGAGATATTTAAAAAAAAGTAGATTTCTGGATTTTTATTATTATTTTTTCTTTCCTTTATCTGAAGAGATATCGGAAAAGTAAAACCACTTTTCCATTGCCACTTTTTGTTCTCTATTAAAATATGCTAACACAATTCCTGTACAACGTTTCGGTTTCGAGTAACCATCATCAACCTCATTTTTCTAAATAGGCAGAAAAACAATTGCAAATTATTTTGGATAGCTCTTGTTGTCACAATTCTAATGATGTAAACATGATAGGGTTATTTTGATTTCTAATGCTATAAATTAATGCATTCTGCAGTACCCTGGCCTGTACGATCACCTGATCTAACACCATTAGATTTCTTTCCTCTGGGGTTATGTCAAGAATCATGTGCTCAACCAAAATTCTGAAGATGAACAGCAATTATTACAGTTGGTCACAGCAGCGTTCAACACAAAAAAATCAAACCCAAAATAACCCTATCATGTTTACATCATTAAAATCGTGACAATAAGAGCTATCCAAAACAATTTTCAATTGTTTTTCTGCCTATTTAAAAAAATGAGGTTAATGATGGTTACTCGAAACCAAAACGTTCTACAGGAATGCCAATGAAAAGGTTCTATGAATAGCCAACTTTCATCCCATTTAACCGATGCTGTATCTCTTACCGTTTCCAAGATCTCCATGCTGTGCATCCTAATCTTGGACACACTGTATATTCTTAATGAAACAACTCTAATTCCTCCCTACGTGAGTTTAATAATAATATGAGTCACCATATATAGCTAAAACTGAAAAGCATTAACTACATATTCATAGTGCCAAAATCGAATGCGTGTTCTTTTTATAAAATTAAAGCCGTGAAAACAAAAAGCGATCGCGAAAATATCTACTTATGTTCAGCATTAAATCACCTAAGAAGATCTCTTTACCTTCTTTTTCTCCTTATTGTGTTAAAGAAGTCTCAGACTTTAAACAAATTAAAGATCTTCATTTTTAGCAAGCCATGAGTTTTTATTCTGAATAAAACAAAAACAGCATCACAATAAAAAAACTTTTTTTGATCAACTTCAGCGTATCGGCTTTAAAAGCCGTTTATGTATTGCTTACTAACCTAAAAAATACTTTATTGCCGAAAATTGGAGCAACATCAAGAATTCTGTCGATTTCCAATTTATAAAGCTTTTTCGAGAAAAGAAACAAATTTACAACAAATTATTAATGTTACTGAATTATTTCTGCTACATTAATTTGGTAGATGCTCACATAACCTTTGCACATAATGAATATTTAACGGGAAAGGATAATAAATCAAAGGCAGTGCATTAGATAATTAATAGCTGATTTAGTGTGTGAATTACCATATCAAATGTGTTATAAATAATGCAAGAGAGTTATATCCTTCGTTATATTTGTCATTCAGTTTTTTCCTTCTAAAATACTAAACTCGACAGGGGTAAAATATCGCGAAAACAAAAGACTGTTGAGGATTAGCAACGACTACAGCGATCTGTTTACGGGATTATCTCTGAGACCACCACGCTGTTAAAGAAGAACTTTTCATATAAATATCAAACAAATAAAACGTAGTGGTGTATTTTCTTGCTCGTTTTTGTTTCCGGGTTCTTTTCCAAAACTGTTGATGCAAGATCGACTAAGTTTAGATAAGCAGTTTTAAGCCTGTATAGTCCTTAATGGGGATTAACTATTGAGATTTGTCAATGGACCGAATTGAAGAGGTTATTGTGTTTGTTGACTGGGCATTGTGGTTCGTATTCAAATGTTGCGCCCTTCGCTGCTGCAATTTCCGGATTTCCACGTTTATTTCCCTCATGTATTCCACCTTCGTTTAAGTTATGCAATACAACTGACGAGAGAGAATTTGCTTGGATGCTTTTGAAAATTACTTTTTATTTAAGCGATTGTGAGTTTTCGTTCTTTACCGGCGCATTCTGTCGCAGTTGTTATTTATTCGATAATAAAAGGCAGATTTAGTTAGAAAGCTATTTTCATACATAGGAAATCTATTTTAGCATCGTACAATAACTGTTAAAGCTCGACGTTTAGGATATGTTATCTAGACAGCTATGTAAACGATTCGAGTCGCAGAGTCGAGTCGGCCGTGGACGAAAATCGATGAGTTATTGTCGCTGGAACAAGTCACTTGTGCTTTATGCTGTGCTATTCTATTATCTGATAACTTTCCGGTCAAAGAACTCGGTTTATCATCATAACCGTCAGTTTTTAAATTTATTTTTCTATTTAAAATTGCGCTTTCCAAACTAAATAACACCCCCACTTCGCTTTCTGAGACCCTCTTGACAATTTTCGAAAGGATGTAGTTGTTTGTTCCCGTGGTAAGGCTTGAAAATATTTTGAGGTTAAGTTTTATGTTAGTCAGTGTTTTGCTTGAAAACGAGAATATTTTGTAAAAACATTTGAATTAAGCTAGTTAGTTCCATTTACATCTGATAATTATAAAAGCAGTAATGAGCTTGAAGCAGTAAAAGGTGTGCAACTTTATGGACCGTAAAACGTTGTTTCTTTTAATTCATAAAAAGTAAGTTCTGTGCACATTAAAAAGTCATTAATGCTGTTTTGTGAACTGTAAATTTGTCTTATGTACTCTTAAAACACAACTAACTTTACCTAGTTTGTCTCAAAATGAATGTTACTTAACCACTGAAACGTAAAAACTGTTTTAGATCTTTTTTTTTTGGTTTTGAGGTACTGCTTTGCAACATTAATATTTTACAATTTCATTAAAGGAATAAATGACGAAAACTTCTAAAATCTGATAACAACTATTTTTATGGGTTTTATATTAACTTTGAGAGAAATGAGGAAGAATGAATTATTAAATATTTAGTTTCTGGCTGAAATAAGCATTTTCAGAAATCTTTAAAGGAAACTAACTAATTTTATAGGACTAAAACTCAGTAAGAATCTAGGAGCGTAAGCCGAAGCACTTTTTGGGGTAAAACTCAAATTAGATTACTAATAAATAAGTGTAAGATTAGCCGAACTTTTCTGAATGAAAAACAAAATGGTGGTTAGGTTTGAAAAAAAAAATACTTATTAGTTGAAAATAGAAAAGTCACTGTATTTCATTAAATGATCTGAAGATGAAAATCTGAAAGGGTGATACGATGTAGATAATGACTATCTCGATATATAATACGGAAAACCACTGAAAACTATTGATGAGGAACAATTGATCTGGGGATTCTAACTAAAAACGCAAACTATCTTCATTTAGACAAGATCTCAATGTGAAAGTATTACGAAAATTGAAATCGATGGAGATTTTGGTTACCATCAAACTAAAGTTTTCAGGTTGCAATCTTAAGAGTACAAAGGTGAATTCTTTGACAGCATGCAAATTGCACTTACATTTTTCATTTCCTTCTTAATAATAAAAAACTTTTAAATAGAAATAAAATGCTTCTTTGTCTTTGTTTTTTATTTCACTAAGTACAATCACACATAAAATTCAACGCGCACTCTTTGCATTACCAAGTATTCAAGATGTACATTGCGTCTTTCTTACGCCCATCTGGAGTTATCTTCTAACTTTTAGATTAGATTATAGAGGACTTCTTCATTATATTTTGTAATGTTCATCTTTAATTCTTTATCTTAGATTTTATACATTTTTTTAATAGGGCTAATTTATAATAATTTAATATTTTTATTGAGAGAATCTTTAACCGACTAGCTCTTAAATGGGACGTTGGCTTCGGGAAATTCACAAGCGTAGCCGACGCAGTGCTTTACTGTACATATATCGAATTTGAAACATTTCTGTATGAGATACCCAAATCGCTTTTTCAAATTCAAAATTGTACTGTTCAGATTCATAAAGTCATGATAATCATAAATTATCTCTGTTGCAAAGCAACACCGAGCGTTGTAGATGCAAAGTGTCTTTAGTCACAGAGTTAATCTTCGGAGAATGACAATGATAAACCACCCAATATTACTCTTGCATGTCGTGTAGCCTTTATTGAGGTTCTGGATTCCCGACGGGGTAATAATTCCGAGACAGAAGAGGTATACCCCAAGTACGAAGATTAAGAAACTTTGATTACTGGTTGTTGTGCAGTTTTGTCAAGACTATATCTTCCACATCTGAAGAATGATAATGATGATGATGATGATTTCGATGTATTTTTCTCACCATTTTGGTGGTAGGACTTGAACGGGCGTAGCGCGATCTTGGAGTTGGGAAACGCGGCATGAAGGTTGTGCGATCCATACATCTCGCGTAGTAGATGTTGTCAACGATCTTAGTGGGCCAACGGAGATGATATTTGTCGGTACAGAAACTGGCAGTGGAGGCGTACGAGTTGGTCATGGTAGCGCGTCATAATACTTTATGATGGTACCTGCTGAAGGCTGGTTTTGAAGTGGTAGGAGGCGATAATGACGCAGACGAAGAAGAATCCTCATTGTTTGTTTGTGGAGGTAAAGTTCGGTAACGGCTGGTACCAGAAAACGGTAACAGTGGTAGGAGGTGACTTTGGGCCTGCGATCCTACTAATTCCGCATTCGGAGAAGTTTTCGGAAAGCAGATACCTAGAAGAACTGTAAAGGAAACATACATCCAGCACAGATAGTTGTTCCTACGTCTCGCAAATAAGATAAAGCGATCCCGGGTTGACAGCGGATGGGAAATGCGCAGTCAACACAGGTCTGAAAGGAAAGCTGTTTTTGTCGATACCCTTACAGAATGAATTTTATTCCGGATCGTCATCAAAACACGCCCTGCACAATTCAAAAATGATGTCTGACAATATAAAATTAGGAATATGCTAACTGAAGAAGAGATACGACTAATCACACGTCCTTATGTATGTCATTTCCAATATGAAGACCACCAAAAACAAATAAATACATCACTAACAATATTTTGAAATTAAAAATATAAATTGAGTACACAAGGCATAAAATATTTTAAGCTCTAATAATTTCAAACTAAAACTAATTTTGTCTTAACAACTACATTTGTATAAAAGTACGAGACTGCATAGTTAAGAAACCCTGGAATGATAACTCTTTGGGGAGAAATAGTCCAACCCTTGAAAATAAACACAAGAAACGTAACAAATGGCACGTTACAGCTTTTTTTCCGTTTTTAATAGCTTGCTGGGTATTCTAAATTAGAACTGTGAGCTGGCTTATCACCCACTTTGGTCGTCATCAGCATCAGGAGCCAAAAACGTCCGAGAATTCACTACAGTGACTTTGATGGGGGACAATATCATGAAGAGGGTCGTCCTCTACAGCTGCCACGCGTACCTAGAGGTCGGAGATGGAAACATCTTGGATGAGACCAGTACTGTTGTAGTCATTTGTTAATGCCTTATTCAGCCCTCCGACATTGTGCTGTGCCCCATGTCCAAACTTGACTGAACTAGACCAAAGGGCCAGATCATCGCGACCGAATGAATTCGTTTACAAGTCAACATCTCAGCCGACGCGACGGTCCGCTTTGTGTGGACTATCAAGTCTGCTGCGTGTTCTTTGCTTGGCCAGTCCACTTTCTAAATTTACTGAAGATTAACTCCTAACTCTGTATAGCAGAAGATCTGTTGGTCTAAGATATACAGGGTGATTCTGAAATAAAGGGTATCCTTTTAATAGGTGATAAGTGAGGCTAAAAGAAGACAAAAAATGAAGAAACGAAGTGGCTCCGTGAAAGTTGAAAATTTTCACAATTTTCCGAAATATTAAATACTGAAGCCGCCTCCATCATGCATGTAATAAATATGCCCACGAGTTTCTAGAGGTGTATAGTCCAACATATCTGCCAACCTGTTTTCTAGAAATTCCAGATACGTGTCTCCGTTTAACCGCTGTGGTAAAATAAATGGTCCAAACAATGTGTCTCCTAAAATGCCACACCACACATTAATAGAAAACCGCCATTGAAATTTATTTTCCCCAATCAGGTGAGGATCAGCGTCATTCCAATAATGTACGTTATGAAAATTTAAGATACCGTCTCGCGTAAGACAACACTCATCCGGAAACAGTACTTTCTCTACAAATTCCTGTTGCTGCATTTTTTTTGTTGAAACCACTCACAAAATGTTCGTCTCGGTGCAAAGTCA
>VTPC01003713.1:95138-111714 GCA_011009095.1 Ignelater luminosus
TCATAAATTCAGTTTTATATAAAACGTATATTTCTTATATCAACAAAACGGAGGACAGAATTTAATTGGTTTGTAAAAAAAACGAAAGAGTAACATATAGCTTCTACCCTTTTGTTACGAGACTGTCAGCGGTATCCCGGTTTAATTTCTGCAAATGACAGCGTGATTACTAGAGATGTTTGTAGGTGGACAGTTTAAAAATAAAACTTTAATTTGTTTCGCCCAAATGACGTATTTTTTTAGCTTCGTAATTTTAAAAAAAGTAATAAGTAATTAGTTTTATTTTTTTCTCCGGACCTAATATCAAACCAAGGTAACGAAACGAATATTATAATTAGCAATATCTGATGTTCTGAAAACCTTTGAAGTTAACTTAATTACAGTGTGTGTTAAGGCAAGTGTCACCTTAGTTAAGGTGATCTAAGACTCTGAGTTGGTCTAATTGAAAGGGGGAGCGCTTTATATATCACATTCATATTAATAAAGGATGTTTGCCGAAGCTGTTTAATTAATCAATTATGCTTTTAATGAATTTACAGCACCCTCTCTCTATTATATCGTGTAGTTAGTTTAAGGTACACAGTCTATAATATCAACACTAAACAAAGTGGAGATGCTTCAGATCTTAGGGTTTGTTAAAATTGATGCTGTATCAAGTTTATTGAATAATAACTTCGAAGCGAAAGCAGAGCGAGATGATGGAACTTTATTATTTTGTGTTTGTTGAACATACGGTGAATTACGTGCCTCAATAAATTGGTTACAGCGGAAATATCCAAAGATAAGGTTATTTTACGAAATATGATTTTGTTGAAAATCTTTCACCAGGGGAAATGCGACAGCCGAGCAAATTTTAACGTTGCAGCTTGAACTCTATTTGAAACTTTGTTTTGTCACATTCTGACCATTACTGCTGATTCTTCATGCAAATTGTAATGGCCTTTAACTATAGTGGGGTCTCCTCTACTTATTAAACAGTACAAGTGCAAACCCCGGGGGCGGATAACCACCTTCCACCTCCTCCCGCTGTGGTCTGACCGCAGCATCCAGCACCCCAAGCAATCTACCCCCTTGTACTTATCCTCTATGCCTCTCTGTTACCGTCTAGGATGGCGCGCCGCAAATATGAATATGCAAAACTTTATGCGGTTTTAACATTCACAGACGAAACGAAGAATATTAAAAAGGGGAAAATTCTAAAAGTTTTTGTCTAGTCGGTTTTAGATGTGTTGGAATTTATGTTGGAAATTTATAGCTGCTCGGATAAAACAGATGTTCCAGAAGTATATGGATTTATGAAATAGAAAGAAATATGTTTGTTATTATATTTTTCTTTCTTTAATAAGCATTGGTAGGTAATTATTTTTGCAGTTTTCAGAATCAGCTCAAACTAGTAATTTTTTTTTATTAATAGTGACTATACAGTTTCATAATTTGTTTTGTCTACTTCAAGTTTATATTTCAGGATTTTTAAAATTTCTCAAGTTTTCTGTTAGTTTTTATATTTTATATTGCCCTACCATAATAAAAAGGCTCCATCCGTTATTGTTGATAACTAACCTGACCTACCATTCCTTTTTCTATATATATAGATATATATCTATATATATTTATTTATTTATTTTCTGAGAAATCTTAATAGTAAATGATTTGAATTTGATTAATTCTCTTTAAAACTAAATTAAAATGTTTCTGTTTCTAATTACTTTATATAACAAAGTAATTAAATTTTCTAATCTAAGCAAGATAGATTTATACTATTAAGAAGTTTGTAAGCTAAATCTTTTTTTTTTTGTTTCAGGTAAGTTCGTGCTAGTGTAAAACTTTCTGTGATTTCTAAAGTTCCAAGTAAGTAAGCACAAACCAGGATTCTCGAAAACAAACTCACTAGAAACTCAATTTCTTCAGTATTTAAACAGTTAGATGACTTTTGAATAATATCGAACTCTTACGAATTTATCAAATTCATTGTCATATGTCTTTATGGCTTTTACAAAAATCTTCTTGTCGCTTACAAAAGGCGGAATGAATTTTTCAAGCTTGCACAGTGAATTTTAATTGCAAGTAAAATCTTAATGCTGGGTGAAGGCTACAAGAGGAAAGGTAGAAGGGTAGTGCCACTTTAGAAATAAAGGGTGTAATTATTAGTCTTGTAATTTTTATTAGCATTTAAGTGTTTTTCTTTTAATAGCCATGACATGCTGACTTTTAAAATTCAATAGAATTGAAAATCATTTTTAAAAATTTTCCTCAAAAAAAAACTGAATCGAGTGCCCATTCCTCATTAGATACTAATTTAAATTAAAGGTCAGGTCGATCTCTATAAACAGCATGTTGGAATCTATCATAACCAAATGATTGAATTCAGCAGATTGTACAAAAGATTGTGCATTAGATTTTGAAATTTCGTCCTGAAAAGTACTAATAAGAAAGGGGAAAATGTTGAATTAATTGCAATCAAGTAAATATCATCCAGTGAATATACGGTCACGTAGAAGCTTTTCGGTCAGTTTTAAACTTCTTTGACTCGTTCTGATTCTATATGCATAGTAATAAAGATGGGCAGTATATTACACGATTAATGACGAAGAAGATGAAGAAAAATTTCTTTTTTAATTTTAATCGTTAGTCACAGTTGATAGTACTTACTTTGTTAATTGGTCTTATTAAAGGGTTAGAATTACAGCAAATATATAAGAATAAAAGTCTTTGATAAATTAATGATTTCCAGATCAAACTTAAACCCACTTATGAATGGTTTTCATTTTTGCCATCATTGCAATCGAGGTCAAAGACGAAAATACGGAAGAAGTATCAGTCTGAGATAACAGAAGGATTCATTCTATAGTTGCTGCTGTTGAACATTTACTCATAGTCAGTAACGATAACCAGAGAAACAATGGAGAAAAAAGAAAGAATACATAACTTTTAACAAAATGTAGAAGTTCTACGATTTTTAATTGAACAAGTTAATAACACATCTAGCCACCTTGGCGGTGTTCAGGATTTGAGATTTCCACCACCATAAATTAATACTCTGCGTTCTCCAAAATGATTTTGCGACGGAACCTCGACGGAATGAAGCACCACACGAGCTGCCAAAAACCCCTATTGCACTTACCAGCGTTCTTCATGCGATCGTCCGATACCTTACTATACCACCCTGGTGTATTCGTGCTTGGTGGTATAGTTCTGAAAAGATACAACCGTTTTCATCACCATTGTCCAGCTTGACCAACATTGTACATATCTAGATTATATTTCTTGTTAACTGTATATCCTGTGATAGCAATAAACATATTAAAAACTAATTTACTTTAGCTCTACCAAATAACTTAAGTAATTTATGTTTTAAAAAAAGTTTGAAACTGTTCCTTTGATTGGTACAACACGATAGTTCTCAAACAGATGTAGAGAGTATTTTTGTATCTGCCCTGATTCTGTTTATAGTCCTTCTGTCTATCACCTCGAGAGACCAGTCCGTCAAAGCCCTTCGAAAGCAAACTGCCTATAAGAGGCATGTTTCTTCAAGTTACCAGCAGGTACTTAATCAGCAGCTCACCATTCCGTCATCACTCTTCATGGAGAAGCAGTTTCTCCTAGTCATTGGAAGAAGACAGTTTAGATCCACCAATGAAAAATTCTCTTTCAACCAAAGAAGAACGGACATCTTCACAGCTTTTTCTTCTCATCCATTCATCACATCATTCGGCAACAGTGCTGGAGAATTGTCATTTGCATCCCCGTCTTTAGTACAGAACCAACAATCTAAGGTTCAAGACGAATCTTCTAGTTTTTACTACCAACACAAGAGAAGAGACGAGCCACAAGAACAATCTTCATTCACACCAACACAATGAGGATGATATGACCGTTTGTGGAGAAAACGCAAAGGACTCAACTATTGAATTTAATCAAATCATCTTGTCGAAGAGGTTTTGAAGTCGTTTCGAAAATTCAACTACCAGCGTGAATTTTTGGCACTGAGCTTACATAAATCAAGCACACTCCGAAATCAAGAGTCGAGGTTGAGGATTTACAGCCTTCCATCATACCGTCAGAGAAGAACAAAACGCGTTTCGAAGATTCAATTGTTATACTCACCAACTATTGCAATGCGGGAATTTGTAAACCCACGGACCACTAACACATTGGTTTCCTAATCGTTACATCATTATGAAATCGATCACTTTCTTCGGATGGAATCGGGAGTCTCAAACCACAGTACCACACCGATCATCGGATTAATTTACATATTAATGTTTTAGATGCTATCCTGGGCTCGAACTTCTAGGCTATTTGCAAACGCTACAAGGATGATCTCGCATCGATTCCATCTTTTGATTCGAGCGGCTGGAATCACGTGATGTCCTACAGCATACCGGGATGGTTCGCTACATTTGATTCCATGCTATTTACTCCAGTACAATATCAAATGCACGTGCTGAAGAAGAGGTTACTGCTAAACAGCTCCTGTCACCTTTGGTGACAACAAGTTAATATTGATGATAACCACTATGAACTTTTGAAATATCCAAAGAACTTCCGACTCGATTAGTGAATCTCATACAGAGAAACATAGGTCTCTTCTTTCTTGAAACGCACGGTAAAACGATAGATTGCAAAATGGTAAAAATCAATAATTTCCACTGAATATTCTTATTTCGTTATACAGGGACGCTAAAAAGTATGGAAACACGCCCCCCTTGCAAAAACGGTAAATAATAGACAAATGAAATTTGGAGAACTTACAGTAGGTATTTTGTGCCATGTTTTGCGAAGGGAATTAAAAACAACGGAACACTCTGTATATAACCCCATATTTGGAGATCTTAAAGTAGACATTGTTTGCCATGTTTCTCGAAGAGAATTAAGATCAAATCTTCAATTGTGTTTTTGTTATTATTAATTCGTCACTATTTGTTCTTATTCCACCATAAATTTAGTTTGCTCTAGCATCGATCTGTTATTTCAAATAGGTAGACTAAGGGCAAAATTTTTCGGTTTTCTTTTACTTTAATTACTTATAAAATAATCGCACATTGTTTTTTTTTAGTTCCATTGCCTCTGCTGTTTCACGGGTAACCCGATTTTGATAAAAATTAATGGTGAATTCCCTGACAAAAGAATGGCGATTATCTCCAAAACCTTTCGAGTCAAGTGTAGCAAACCTTATATTGTTGAATTTGCCTTTAAAATCCCAATCGAGATATGTGGTCATATACAGGGTGATGCATTTAAAGAAATTCAGGGTGGTGGCCGTACGAAGAAACAATTGAAGATTTGTTTTTAATTACCTTCGCAAAACATGGCAAAAAATACCTACTATAAGTTCTCCAAATTTCATATGTCTATTGGCTATCGTTTCTGCGGAGGTAGCGTGATTCCATACTTTTTAGCGACCCTGTATAACCCTTTGTTTGAGTGGAAATTCTGAAAAGGCTCAATTGTCATGTACTCGTGCTATTGAAGTACTTTAAATTTTAATTTTTAAGGTAGAATACATCTAGATAAGAAAAAAATATCGCGGTTTAGTGTTACGTGATATCCTGTTTTTGTTGTATTTACTGCTTGAAAAATTTGTTTACGTAAAATAGGAAATCTCAGCATGAAGAAAGGAAACAGGGTATTAAAAGCGTCGTACACTTTTTGTTTTATAATCAACAAATTTAAATTCAGGATACAAAATAAAGCTCTATTTTTAAATTCCGAATGTACTACCACAAACGAAATGGAACATTTGAAGTGGCAGCTTAATTATGTTGAGGCAATTTTATGCATGGAAAGTGGGCGTTTTAAATTAAGCAATGATTCTCGGCTAATCATAAGTGGAATAGTGAAAATTGCTGTTATTAGTTTATTACTTTTTGGTTGATATTTCAAAGTTGCATAACATTCAGTTTTCAAAATTACATAATTAAAATTAATAATACCGTTGTTAGTTATTAAACGCCTTCAATTTTAATCCCTGAAAGAATTAGCAAGTAAACAAGAGTGCTTTAACTGGTAATTGATGCACGATTTTGTAATATTTTAACCGTTACTTAAAATTTATTAAATATTCACATCACAATACATCAATCTGAAATGCAGCAGACTCAATTTATCTCGCAAATATGCAAATTAACTTTAATTAAGCGTTATATTAATTTAGAACTGAAAGAGCTTCTTTTGGGAAGTTGCCTAAGGGACGTAAAATTCTAAACTTTAGTACTACTACCTTCTGCAAGTCAAGGAAATACTTCCGACAATAAGATTCCATTTGTTTGTAAATGAAAAGGGGTTAGTTAGCTCTTTGATTTTCTTTCCTTCTCAAAATTAAGATCGTAAAATTTAAAACTGAACCGGTCGTTCTTTTTATTCAGGCTCAACAAATATTTTTGTGTTATTCCCTGAAAAAAAGGTCTCAAAGGGTAGACTAGCAATTGGCGCTTCCAAATACTTAATTTAATTTGGAAGGTAACAGGGCGAAATGCACCCGAGTCCGTTGCTAATTGACACTCTGATTGATTCTCGAGCATCCCCTAGGTCCTTTTAGAACTACCTCCACACCAATTTCGTATTAGTTAAATGCCACATATAAGGAGATTGATTAGCAATAACTTTTGAAATAAGTAGTATTCTATATTCTAACAATTAAAAAACGTACAGACTAACTGGCGACAGCCAGATGCGAATTTCTATTTAATGGTAAAGAAATTTTAATTGCAGTAATTGAAACGTTTTCTCTGCAATTTTTGTTTGTTAACGAAGCATATGTTTGAAAATAATTGTGCTACATTTTTCATCAATCAAAAATGAAAAGGCTTTTCTCTAGCTTGCTACAGTGTATTTTCTTTAAAGTTTAAATTTTGTAAATAAATCCTTGAGATTTTTTTATTTTATCCTGACTTAGTTTTAGACGTATATGTCTAAAAATATTTTCAAACATATAAAATGAAACCGTCTCAACCAACATCCCTTTATTAATAATGCCAAAAACGGAGAAGCTTAAATGGATGAAATTTTGCACACACACTTGCGTGTCTCATTCTCAATGTTTTGGTGAAATATGTTACGGCTGCTTTTAGGGCTTAATATAAGAAATGCTATATAACCCTACACTTTTCGTTTTTATTTATTACCGCCTTGCTTCCATGAGATCTCTTGGAATTGCAAAGACAATCTCTTAAAATGTTTTAAAATTTGAATTATTATTCCTTGGGTTGGCGTGGTTTATGTAAAAAATGTTTTTTGTCATTTTTTCCTTGTTTGGTAAATCTTCTGTTATAAATATTTTAGCTAAATGTTAGACTTGAAGAGAAGGATTGATGAACCGCGTCTAAATTATGTAAGAATAAGGGAACGACTTTGTAAATTCTAAGTAGACATAGGTTTAACTTACAGAACTTTGCTTAAAGTTTCTTGCTGGAATAATATTTTTAAGAAATTGTTAACTAAAATTATTTCCGTCTATTACTCCCAACCATAAAGTTTCACATTATACATACAGTCGGGTTGTTGCAGAATAGTTAATTTGTTTAGGATAACCTCGTAACTTCTCAACTTATTCCAAGCGGACGTAAATATGTTAGTGGAGGAGGGAAATGTCAACGAAGAAATTACTATTTGCTTCTTGAATGATGTATTGTATACGCTACAAATGTTAAACATCGGGAGCAATTAGCATTAATCCTTCTCGTTGCAGTAATACGAAGTTGAATAACACTCACGACAGGGCCAAATTTTGTTCTTTGTGAACTGACTTTTTATAAAATTTCATTCTATGAAGACTGTCACTACGTGTATGACAGAATTTTATTCTTGAGAAATTAGTTTTTTAATAAAACCATCCAGGATTCATACCTGCACATATTTTTTATATTTGACCGAGTCCACCAACAAATAAAACTCACGAGCCGCCACTGAGTCGCTCATATAGCCTATAACCTTCCAGACTCGTACCCTATACGTCAGTGAAGACCTCATCAAAATCGGTCTGGTAGTTTTGGGGATAAATTGGAAACATACAGATCAACAAACATAATGGCTGTTAGTGTTACTAGTGTTCATTCTGAACTAAGGTTTTAGCCATCAGCATTACGTAGGTTCTAGCACTTAACTACACTGAGTTTATCGTGTACACTAAAGCACGTTGCTCTGCTTTGCTAATTCAAATTGTTTCACTCTCTTGAGTCTTCATACTAATCCTGTGGATTGCTTTGACGTTCACATGTTGATGAAACCTCTCTTCATGGCTCCTTGCAATCCTCTTTATTTTGCTGCCCAGTCTTCATTCCCAGGTCGAGATTTAGATTACTATTTTTGGCATGTATAATGTTCTTTAGTACTTAATTCTGTTTGGTACATCCCCATAGACGAATCCCGTAGATCCAACCCGTTTTATCAAACGCCAAGTTCGTTCCTTCTCTGTTTAACGTGAGCTTAATACCTAATACCATGTAGTAACTAAGTATTTCGTTCGGTTTGAGTGGGGATTTGATTGATATTTATGAATGTTGAATTACTTTATAAGTGAAATTAACTCGTACCGATTTTACTTTGTTCAGTTCGATCCACCATCGCTTTGTCCAGTCGCTAATTTGGTCGACAGCTATTTGTAGTTTTTCTGTAGCTTTTTAATTATTTTTCCCGAGCGTTAGTATAGCAGTGTCTTAAGCAAAGCTACGTATATTATTTCCCACCGTGAGAATGTCACGCGTGTACAGTAGAAAGAGGACTGGTCCTAATAAGCTTCCTTGTAGTGTTCTCCCCTCTATCTCTTTTAATTCTGACATGTATGACTTCATTATTTGAAAATGTTGTTTGGGCAAGACCTTTTTCAGATTGTGGTTCAAAGCTTCATGCCAATCATGCCAGGACACCTTTTGTGAATTCACAAATTCGAATTAATGAAGTTAATGTCAATACATATTATTGAGAACTTGGTGTAAATGTAGAACCGTTTAAGTGTATCATTTGTGGTTTCTAACTGATAGAACCCAGGAGAATTGACATCAAAGACGATAGAGGCAGTGAACTCGAAGGCACCTCTTGTGTATCAATGAAGATAATGTCAACAACAATTGAGAACTTATTTTGAGCATAGAAACGCTAAAGTGTGCCTTGATTCCCAACTGATAGAGCTCAGAAGAGTTGCCATCTAATACGATGGCTGTCCAAAGAGGCATTTCTTGTAAATCAATGTAAATAACGTCAGTAATTGAGAATTTGTTTTGAGTATTGAGCCGCTTAAGTATGTTACCCTTGGTTTTCAGCTGATGGAGCCTAAAAATTGACATTAAAAACGCTGGCTGCCCAAAAAAGCAGTGAACTTAAAACCACCTTCTGTGAATTAATGAAGCTAAATGTCAGCAGTTGCTAACTTATCAGAGAGCCAGACAAATATGGCTTCCTTGGTTCCCAAATCATAGAGCCCAGTAGAGTTAACATCAAAGACGGCAGTTAAGGCAGTTCTGCGGTTAGACGTCATCGTTCAGTATTAGGCACTCTGATTTTTCCCAACGTCAATAGCGGGAGATTTTGAATTAAAGACAGAAACCATTGTTTCTGCTTGTTCGAAATCAGATAGTCTACAAACTTCTTACTAGTACCACAGTAAGCTTTTCTGTCATCTCTTGTACAGATTCTTCTGTAGTTTCATTATTTCTAGTCTATTAATCGACCTCTCATTTTGATCGTTGTTAACTTGTGCATTAAAACAGCTCGTTTGGATTTTTCTTCAGTTTTTATCATCATTAAACGGAGAATACGCAAGTCTGATCCTCAACGCTGTTCCAAACATAACCGCAAAGAACTCTTTTTCTTGATTTGGATAAACCTAAATCTTTAAGACCAATTTTCCATGTTATTGTCGAACATCCAAACTACCAGCATGTTTTGGACATGTTGACTGAATCATTCAACTGATCCTTGATTTTGTGACTGGTTCAGCTTTCCATGCACGACCCTCATTCCTGATCATATTTCAACCAAGTCATTATTTTTTTATTAACAAATTTTACACCGTTGCTGCTGTAGAGTACGAAAAATACAAAAAAATATCCATTAGCTAATAGGTCACTCCCTTAGCTGTTTTGCTTTTGGGTGGACGAAGAACTACGCAGTCAATTAATGGTCTGATTCTGACTGAAATTCAATCAAGTCTACTTGCCATTGAAACTTCATTTGAGGATTGTCTTGTCAGTACTTATACGTAGGTATTATTTAATTCTTTCAGATCATAAACGAGCTTCTTTACACTATCGACAGACATTTTAAGAACGTCTAACTTTGTTAGCTCGATTATTCTGTAACTGACAAAAGACAGATTGCAACTTGCATTTTCCAAAAAACTAGAATTTGTAGTTCTTCTGAATTACCTAGTCGGAAATCAAATTTTTGTATTGCGGTCATTTCTCAAAAGTCACAACGCGTTTTGATCTCTTGGAGATAGCTAGAACTGTGACATGTATCGATAGCTTTGATCTTTGCCAGGCTTTGAAACACAATATCAAATACACGTCTGACTTTTCATGGTTTCAAAAGCACAGTGAAGTCAATTTCTTTACAATTGTTGGAAGATCTGGATGACAGATCACATGGATTTTTTTCTGCAGATTAATTTTATCTCATAATTTCATAATTTTCAAATGTTTCGCGGACCACATACCACACAACAACATTTGAGTCATGGATCCACAATTGGCCACCTGTTTAGCACTTAAAGGAAAACAATTTCATATAGCCTGTGTATAATTTGGGCATATAAAGTTAAATGCCTGATAATTTCAGCATAAAATAGCTAACTTTCATTGGTTGCCTTGGGTATGGGTTCTAATAAAGTTAACTGTGTTTAATAGAAGATATAACTTTGCCATCTTGCATACTTTTGTTTTATACTCTAATCCAATTTGTATGGTACGATCTTTCAAAATAGAGAACAAGATAATTGATTAATTAGTAATAATCTCGATTAGCACAGACTTCCTATGACGTGATATATCTCCATTTAGTTGTCTAATGAATTTTAGTAATAATATCTAAGGTTTCTTCTCAAATTTCCAGCCATTTATTCGGAGTATCAATAAAATTCAATTTTTCAATAATTAATTAAAGATAATTAAGTAAATTCCTACAAAAAGATTATTAATTTTTGTATCAAAGCGTTTTTATTCTCTTTTACAAAAATAACTTAATTTTTTGAGTCCGGTGCACATTAAAAGGTTCCTTCTAATAAAAGAGAAAAAGCAATATTTCGCAGCAAAATTGATTTTCCGAACACTTCGATGTTTTTCGGTAGTGCCGGAATGAAACATATTGAAACCATATTTTTGTGGGTTTTTACGAAAATTACATTAACATGTTTTTAAAGGGGACTGTAAATCATGAAAACTAAAGCTTATTTGTCAATGACGCGTGGAAAAAACAAAAGTACAATAACAAAACAATATTAATTTCGTTCATGCACATATGCACGTAATGCACTGAACGTATGGTGCATTATATAAAATTTTTAACGCTATGTTGCAGTTCCACTTGTTTTCTAAAAAGTAATTGAAATCCCAGGCAATAAATTTTCCATACAGTTCCGAATTTACATCCTGTAAAAATTTGCATAATTTTCGAGGTAGTGGTCCCTATTTCCATTTACACTCCAATTTACCCCTGGTAAACTATCGCTTGAAAATGCGTATTGATTTCTAAGAGTTGACCACTGGTCGTCTATAACAGAGGAATAGTGAGCCTTTACAGGTTGTTTCCGGTTGGTAGAAGTTCTGGATTAACCCATACGTCACTTCCGGAAGCGTCAGATTGCGGATTAATGTCCGAGCCAGTTTGGCTAACTTTGAAATCGAATACTTTTCCCCCCATGTGACGGCATTACTATACCAAATTCACTAATTTCTGTTACAAAACTCGTGCAATACAATTATTTTTACATTAGCGTTTAGATTTATGTGTTTGGCTTTATGACAATTTTCAATTTGTTACAACTTTCGTTAACGGTTCGAACTTTTTTCACAAAAACGTTCCTTATTATTCTGAATTTTTTTTATCAAAGGTTAGAATAAAAAAAAATGTAAATTTTACTCGAAGCGAAAATGAAAATCCGCTAGGGGAAAATAAAGAATGATAATCTGATTAAAATGAAATCAATGTGTCTCGGTGATGGATGTGTTGTTAAACAAGGATGGCGTTAATGAGGGGTGGTTTTTCCTTCTTTTTTCAGTGCTAATGGCCGTCGAATTAAAACACGCGTTTTTTACGCTGGAATAATAATTCATGTATGTGGGTTTAATTACCAAATTTGCGTTGGTTTCTGCTACCATATAAAAAATTAAAGGAGGAAAAAAGTTTGAATTTTCTTGCTTTTGAATTTTTAATTTCTACTCAGAGCTTTTTTTCGCGTTATAATCGTGTTTACAGCTTTAATAACAATATTAAATAACAGTAGCTGTTTCATTTTAATACAACAGTGGGAATTTTACAATTTCGAATAATTAAAAAAATGTTTACCTTTATTATATTTTTAGAAATTTTATCAGAGTTTTCTTTAGTTATCGAATGTATACCTTTTTTCATAAATAATGTCTGAACAGATTTTTTAATGAAATGATTAATCATATATGCGCAAAATTGTCTTTTAACCTCTACAATTAGATTTTGTGCCTTTGATATATTTCATTAAAAAATGAACTGCGACATTATATGCAAATGAACTGTACATCAAAGAAACGGAAGATGCTTGTAATGCGTAGAAAAGATAGATAATGAATTTATAGGAAAAGAATTGAATTTTCTTCTAAAATTAAATTTAATAGGGAGGAGAAGGTACGCTGTGTACTATTTGATTGCTTTGAAAGGACATTTCAAGAGAGTGTTGTTGTGTAGATCTTTCCAGTCTCCTGTCCGCTTCACCATCGCCGAAGGACGCAAAAGCAATCACGAAGATCATACTTTTTCTGAGATTGATCGCTTTGCAAACATTTCATTCTAGTTTCATGATCTTCTAACTTGGCAAAAAAATATGGGCATATGTTTGTGAACCCAATGAAACCCCTTCCTAGAATTAGTCGCTTCAGATTTCTCTGTTACAAATATTACCGAATTAGTTTCTTCAAGTCTGATAGATTTTGTTGGACTAAATTGACTTCTTTCTTCTGAGATTGCAGAACGAATTGATTTCTAATGCATTGATTTATTCCCATCAAGGTCTATAATGACAACTTTGGTTAAGAAACGCCTATGTTACTCTATATTGATCGATTCAAAGAATTTCAGTTTTAGTCATCTGTGGTATAGCAAACAGCGTTTTATGGTACAGAGCCAATTTCTTCGAACAATAGCAAAATGTTAATTTAACAATAAAATCATAAATAAATAATTTGGACGAATGCATTACACCTGTAGGTCTCTATTTATGGTAGATTATTGAATCCTTGATAAGACATTTTAGCAATAGAATGTTGAACTGCTCCTGTAAGTTGGACTACAATCCAGAGATAATAAGAACTGAAATCTTTTGAATTATACCACAGAGTTGCAAATGAAGAGTAGAATGAGTAGATAGAGAAAGATTTAGAAAAAAAGACAGCTGTCCAAAGCAAAAAGAAGAATTTTAAGTATGGAATCTCGGTATCGAGACGACTTCTCAATTTTTCTCCTTCCAATAAAATAATACATGTTTTTCAGATAGGTAAGCTACCATAAGACAGACAAAGACGAAAGTATCATATTTCCAAGCGAATACGGCGTTTGTTAAAGTTTGAACTTTGAGGATGACTCGAATTCTGAATTTGGCTTGATCAAGCCCGCTGACTTTCTGTGAATATCGCAATCTACCGGTGGTTAATGAAATAGAAAGCAATAGAAAAACGTAAACAAAAGGAGATAGAATTGATTGACCCAATTTGGCCCCGGAGTCTGTGGATATTTTGGGTTCAATGAGTTACTTATTTTTTTGATGTAGCAAAAAGGGTGGTTTGGTCCCGATGTCTCTAGACTTCTAGTATCCAGAATAAGTCCGACCCTGCAAATAAACTCTTGGGAGGAAACTAATTCTCTAGGTTTAGGTTTTCAAAACCTACAAAAAAAACTAGAACGATATAATAAGGTTGTACAAGATTTTTCAGTTTATAGTTTTATGATCCATGTGCAACATTTCCAATCATTTACCACCTACTAGTAAGGTTCGATGCCTAATAAGAAAGTGCTGATAAGACAATATTTTGCGCTGATTGCCCTAATCGTATCAGTATGAAGATTGTCAGCAATCTACAGCTTGTAAAGCAGAATTGAAGTTGTGGAATTAGATTGGCTTTTTTTCAGTTTTTTTATTGACTCTTTCGGAGATTTCATTAAATTGTCCCCGCGGAGCTTGATTATTGAACTCGACAATTGTATTTTCTATGTATTTTTATAGTTAAGCTTTCTAACAACGTCTATGGTTCTTGCAAGCTAAACAGAGAACAGATTAGCAAGTACTGATAGGAGGGAATTATTTGTTTCAAGATTATATTCACAAACCTTTCGCACTGGGTGCAACGTGCTCGCCAAACGCTTTTTGATGGTTCGCTGAAATTTCAACAGAGCAAATCATGGATTTGTTGACACACTCTTACAAGTTCACTGAGACTTTGGCTATTCTGTTCACTCAGATGTTCGATTTTGCTCTCTAATGTCTAGAAGCTTAATCCGCAGATTAAACAAAGAACAAAATAGCGATTCGAACTTTTTTGTCATTTTCCATTTGTTAAATTAAAATGTCTTACAACGAGTTGCAAAATACTTAATTGAGCACTTTTGGCAGCCTATAAGCGAGCAGTATTTGAGCGCTTAACGCTTTAGATTCGCATTCGAGATGACCTAGGTTCGAATCTCCAAAGCGACCGATCTTTTCCCTTCCTAAAAACTTACGTTCTTGCATGCATGACAGCTACGAATTCTTAGGCCTATCCAGAAATGAGGAAATGGAATAATGCCCTTCCTTCCTTCCAGATCCGTACATAGTTAGTAGATTTCTGACTTCTCATGACCACAGATTATAATCTGGCTCCCATCTCGTTATATTCTGTGATGTCTTAATAAATCGCCAATACAACTAAACGTGTTATCGATTTCGGCATCCTGTTGTTGCCAGCTCAAAGTAATGTTACCACATCTCTGAAATAAGATTTTCAATAACCGAAATAATATATGTAGGACACAATCCAAAATTTCCTTTTCTGCAAGAAGTTGCTATAATATGCTACTATTATGGGATAGGTAAGGATAGACAATTTTTCATTCTTGCACAATGTTACTTTGAGAACAATCTTCAGTAGTATTTTATTCCACTTACTAGACTAGGATTAGTTGTTTGAATTTCCAATCCATCAACGATTAGGAAAGGAGGTTTCACTAACCGACCACGATAGTGCCTGATCTAACTTATACAAACTTTTTCCTTCGGGATCACCTGAGACATATAATAATTAAAGCAGTCAACAGATCAAGATTCCTAGCGGTAAATGTAACTTTAAGTACCTCTTCTGAATTCTGAACTTCATATTGGTATTTTTCTAACTAGTTCATCCTACAGTTGTTTAGACTCAAAATCGAAACTGATCAAAGAAAGTATTTACAAGACCAAAGCAAACTAACATATGCACTGACGGCCTTAATGTTGTTGCAAATGTTGCGTTTGCTCCCCTGATCAAAATTGTACATGATGTTGATATTTATCGCTTCTTACACTTTAAGTGACTACGAAATGTAAGAAAAATTCACAATTATCTCCCAAAGCTGTAAAACTGCGTAAGGAATGTCTAACCAGACACTTCTGTATGCTGTATGGGATACCGTTCTCAGAAGAATAATAAAACTTTGAATCTTTAAAAGTAACCCACGGTATAAAAACGAGAAGATCGTAACATAGAATATTACTAAGATTAAAGTTCTTATAATGCTGTTCGTGTAGTCTGTTTTTGAAACTAAATGTTTCATGAGGGAATCAACCTCTGTCAAGATCTCAGTAATCCTTGGAGCCGGTCTGAGTGCAAATACAGTTAGAAGAATGGGCTATGGTAATTGATCTCTTGTTATTGTTGTTGTTTTGTGGCTGAGGCTTCAGGTGACGGTTCCCTTAGGTCTCGTGACTTCAACTACTATGGTTATTTCGCCGCCATATAAAATTTAGCCGAACCCGACGTTTTCCAACCCCGCTAGGCATTTATAACGTGCAACTCATCGTAGTCGCACGAGACCCACTGCTTTACATCCCTCGCAGAGGATGGCTTCCTTTTCAAAATGTTTTCCGCATGAGAAATTTCAGGACCTCGAAACCGTAACCATGTTTAAATTACGTTTCAGAAACAAGGAGCCGACGAATTTTCTCATGTTAGTTTCTTGAGTATTTATTGTCTGTCTTTAAAGAATTTGAAATTTTAATTTCATACTGTCTAGATTTGAGCTACAGACTATAGAATAGTGTAGTTTCCAGTATGAGAAAAGGATTATTGTCGATAAAACCGTCAGATTGGCTGGGTACTACTGAAAGTGCTCTTCACCATAATTTTACTGTTAGATTTCTAGGAATACGAGGGTCGTTTGAAAA
>VTPC01003715.1:0-25679 GCA_011009095.1 Ignelater luminosus
AAACTTACGAATCTTGATATTTCAAAGGATTGCAATGATTTGCTAGATATTAATCGTTTAGCTCTAAAATCAAAAAAGTGTACCTATAATTAGAAAATGACTATAAATAGTATTAGTCACAAATACAAATCATAACAAGAAGCATAAGCAAGAAATGCTAACAAACATTTGCCAACGTCATTTATGCTTGGCTAAACAATAAATATTGCACAAATCATATAAAAGTTGTTCAAGGTGTCGTTTGTTTTCTGCTGTACAACATTCATCATGAAGAATTCAAGAATTAAGAGCTCACCTTATCATAGCAGCTTGCAAGCTCCGATTTCTTAATTCGTTGAAGCTAGAAATTGCTGACAAGTAAACAATCGTTTTAATATGACTCCACACAAAGTAGTCTAAAGAGTTACGGTTTGGGAACCAAGATGACAATAACACAGGATTATTACGACCAGTTTATCTGGCATTATAGGTAGTGTGCGAGTAACTACATACAAGACGGGAATAAAACGCCAGTATACCGTCATGCATAAACCACATCAGCTGACGAATCTAAAAAGGAATCTTTTTCAGAAGTTCCCTTAAATTGCTTTCAAGAAAATGTAGATACTCCATACCAAAAAATCTCACAAGTAGATACACAATCACACAGTTAACGAGAGTCGGTGAGTAGTAACAATCGAATATGGATTCTAATCCTCCCAAACATGGGTATTTCAATAGTTGAGTAGTTATTTATGATTTAAGTGTTGAAGATGTAATACACCACAACAGTTTACGCATTTGGGAAAACCTTGCGGTTATAAATCTTTCACAGGCAGGTTGTTATGGTAAGGAGATTGCACTACGCAGTGTAAAATTCACTTTTCACCTCTTGCCGTGTGTCAAAATCTGTCTGCCAGCATTAACACACTGTGACTTATGTATGTAGACGTACTAATTTCTTAAAGCCTCTCTCCACATTTACAAGCGTTTTTTGATTTTCTATTCTTTATTTATTTATTTACTTATTTGTGATTGGAACATTGCTTTTGTGGATGACTATACAGGGCGTCAAGAGAAGTTTAAGTGAAAAATGCTGTTTGAATTCTTTTTATTTGTATATTTTATTAGTCATATACTGAATAAACTAAGTTGCTAAGCTTATCAAAAGTGTAAACATAACCTCATATTTTGAAATATTTAGAATTTAGGCCTTTTTGGCACGCTATAACGTCAATACTAAAAGTCGAAATAGATACAGTTTTCACAATATTAATATTATACGTGAACTTCCAACTCCTCCAATACGAATAAACTGCAACCATAAATCATGACGAAATTCGAATATTAACATAAAGGAGTTACTGAAACTTTTCAGAATAGTTCAAGCCTTGCTATTAAAATATAGATGTTTCAGGTTATTATGTATTTGGTATGTTTTTCGAATTTTCTAAATCGTCAGAAAACATCTTAATCGATATAAAGGGCGTTAGCAACAAAAAGAGAAGGTTAATAATTATAACAATCTCAATATTTGAAAACTTTTACGCGAAACAGCTATCAAATGCTTTCTCTTCGTATTCTGCAGTTTAATTTAACGTTGCCAACTTCTTTCCCAGTATCATGGGACGATAAATATTAGAAAAATTTAATTTTCTGGCTTGTACCTTGATTGAATTTTTAGTTAAGGTCGTTTTCATGTCAATTAGATTTCCTTTTATTGTCTATCAACAATATTATTTATAGATATGCCATAGTATTGATTTTGAGGCACTAAAGCTACATAATTTCATAACCATGACGTATAGAAGATTCTTAGAGGGTATTTTGCTTGCGTAACATTTATAAAGTAACCACCAAAGAGCTCATACCAAATAGGAACATTTTTATTTCTGATTTTTGTGAACGACTCTTTGTGCTAATAATATTAAGGAATACTTTATTTTTATACCGGGCGTTTCATTTGATCTCAGTCTACCATAGCGTGTTAAAATCTCATTGCAAACATTGATACTTTCCAAAATATTGACAATGTTTAATTTTGACCGTTTTCTGCCAAACAAAAAATGACTTGGTAGATCGAAATAGCTTGTAGTTATTTGATTTTCAGATATACAAAAATTATTGCTGCAAAAACTTTTTTGAAAAATCAAAAATAAAAACTTTTCCTATTTGTTGCAAACTGTTTTGTGGTCGCGGTATAGTTTATTGTTTTGTGGAGTGAATACGCCATTTTAGGGACACCCTGAATATAGTAATTCTGATATTTTCTAAACTACTGTCTCCTCTCTATAAAACTTGCGTAGACCTACTGGTGTGATCCTATTTATAGATAAGTACGATAGAATATTCTCCATCATGATCAATGAAAGGAGTAAAAAGTAGAAATAACTTAAAAGAAATAAGAATAACACAAGTCACAAAATATCAAAATTGTTATCAGAAATCGAGGAATTATAAAAACTGTGAACTATAACATGCTGGCAATTACGTTTCATGAGATTGTTTGTAACGTATAAGCTAATCAAAAGTATCTCCATAACGCTCAAAGTCCTTGGCCATCTAGCACATAATACAAATCGTAGTTGAAAAATTGGGGTTAGGGAGCGCCAAAAGTTTTGATTACATGTGCGATAGAATAGTATTAATTCTGAATATCCAATGTTAAGAAAGATTTTGTAATAGAATCATTTCCACTGGTAAAGATGCAACCATATCCTGACGATCAATTACGCATACTATTCCTTTTCAACTTGAAAATAGAATCAACAATTTCCAAGTGAAATTAATCAATGTCACATTGAGAGAAATGTAAGGTCAATCTGACGTTGCTTAGTTTCAATGTGAAATTGATTAGTGCCAATTAATTTGAAATTAATTGTTTCCAATTGAAGATTATTAGCCCCAATTTGAAGATGAAAAGGGATAGATAACGTGAAGTAGGAATCAAAAAGGTTATATAAATGTTAAATTATCTTGTTTTGTGTATTATCTTTAATGCTTTTATAGGCTAGAACATATATGGGCATTGGGCACCGTGGTCAAATTGGCTAAATTATCTTGTATAACTTCTGCATATTTTACAACTTGACTTTTAGAAATAAATTATTTTGATTAGATACCTTCCCTAAAATTAGTTTCTGCTGACAAATTTGCCTGTATAGAAGCCAATTCAGCCTCTGAATCGTTCTGATGCCTATAAATGGGTTCGCGTATTGCATAATACTTACTTGAAAGCTAAGATAAGTCTCTCAAAAATCAATAAGACTTCTTATTTAAATCAACCTTGAAACTGTATAATGATTTTCCCAAGAATTAACCAGAAATACTCACATGAATTTCTCTGTTTATAAGGATAAGAAAATCTATTTTTGAAATGTTACCAAAAACGTAAAGGTTAAGTATTTATCATTAGTAAGAAAGACAAGGTCTAATGAATCAATTAAGAAAAGACAGGTGTCGTATTTCAACATAGTAACATCACACTATTATATTGCACATCATCCCAAAGCTATTTTAGGAATTTAACGAGGAAATTCTCCGCAGCACCTTTATATAACTGCTACCCAGTTTTCATCCATATGAAGATTAACAATACATCTAGGCGAATGCTGATTCTCTTATAATCCAGAAAGCAGGAACGTATAGAATGCTATTTACATAAAAAAACTCGAGAAGTTTCAATATCCTACCCTGAAGGTATCATGAAACTACTGCAGTTGAAGCAAACACATTAATAATACGAAAAGTCATTTTGAAAGGTAATTTTATACGTATAGGATATTTCCTTTTTTTACTTTCAAGTTATTACGTACGTACGATAAAAAATTAGAATTATGTATGAATAATGTTGCGTGAAAACATTGTATCATTTCAAATGATAATAGACCATCAGAAATCAATCAAATACTTAATCTAAACTTAAATATTCTTTTTGTGAATGCCTAATTTTCAAATTTATTTAAGAATAAGGGTATTTGTTTAATACAGAAGAAAAAGGACTTTAATTTAAAATACGGGTAACTATTCAATTTTACGGTTCGGTTGTCTAAAGCTTCTTATAAATTCTACAAGTTTTTTAAAAGAAGTGGAGAGCAACTACGTTTTGGAATACAAAAAAGAAAAGAACCAGAATGCTGCTTGATACTGAAATAAGTCTCAAATTGTTTTAGGAAACTTACAAAAAAGACAATCCGTTCAATTCAGTTTTCAGGGTTATGTCAATGAGAAAGTATTTTATAATTTTAATAACGATAGCTCCATAACCGTACAATTTTGGAAAATTTCCAAGTAAATTTTTCATTAAAATTATGTAGCACTTCTAAATTCTACTACAACTTTAATTAATCCGACGCTCTTGCATATTTCTGCAAGGACATAAAAAAGATTTCATTTTTGCTTTGATTATTTATACAACCTTTTGTTCTGAAACTGTAATTTACTTTGCAAAAGAAGACCGAAGAAATTTTCAAAACATTTTCTTATTCTTCCATTTTATTACATTTTTGCATTTAGAGATTTATAAAGTAAATACAGATAATTAAAGGATTTATTTTGTAAGATATGGAAATTGATAAATTTTTAAACTTATAGTAGTAACATTTAATTTTCAATATTAGAATTCTTAATAGTATGTAGATATTTGATTAATAGGTAGAATCATGCTAATTCATAAGAAGAATGTATCATTTTCCTAAATTAAGTTGTCTGTTTTCACATAGAATTTTCATGTTCCTTTTATTTTTCAATTTACCTTAGTTGCCAAACTTTAAATTACTTCCATTCAACAAACTAACAACTTTAAACATCTATTAATTTACAAACAAATAACCTCACAAAGTCAATTGCACCCTTTCGATCTAACAACTTCACCACTTTTCCAAAGCAAACAACACTTTGTATTCTACCCTTCTGAAACTTTTTAAAAAGTTTTCCACGAAAAAATTCCTTGAAAAGTTTTTCGGACAAAATTAATTTTCAAACTACGTAAAAGTTTTCACACTTTGATTATCATAAGATTACGATAATTATAATTTCCTTATTACTAAAAAATGCTTTTAACAACAAACACTCGCGGTTTTCGAAGAACAGCGACGCGCGGTGAACGACGGCGAACTACCCGCTAAACACAAGTTAACCGGTGCGTCTCGACGCCGGTATCGCTTCGAGCGCCACTGCCGTCGTGGCCGCCTACAACTTCTGCAATTCCTATACACCGCAGCTTGCTGGAATACCCCTGATCGATTGCAAACGTGAGGGTGTGACTGTCCTGCTGGTAAAAGGAAGATCAAAGCGTGTACTTGTACCATTTTGTAAAGGAATAGGAGGAAGAGACAGCGCGTATCGCAATTATATGCTCAAAAAGATCTTGATAACTGCCTCTAATGGAAGAGGCAAGAAAAATCGGGAGAAAATTAAGTCATTTCCGTTTCTTAGATTTTTTACAACAGTATCATTAAGAAATATGAATGACGCATAAATTGACACTAATAGATATACTTTATTTAAATTTAAATGAAACAAAGACTGGCGATAAAAAGTGAATTATAATAATTAATGTCCGCGCTATTCTTAACCATATCGAATTGAATCTTCCAAATAATTTATAAACTTCGTGTAATAACCTACCATCTGTGTAATTTCTTTATTAAATCAATCAAACTAACTTGTATTTCAGGATCATTTTACTAATATATGTAAGTTTGTAGGTGGTTTGGTTTTTTCTTTTTATTTTGTGTATCACGCAGGACGAAATCGCGAAATCGTTCGTGATGGACAAATCACATTGATACGACTGCGATTGCGATCAGTTGAAACCGCAGGACTCATTTTGGCAATTTATCATTTGAACTCCTCTCATCTATTCAATCGCTGCGCTGCTTGTTTGCTTTATGCAGTCGTAGATCGCAGGTGGCTGTAATTGGTATCTCCTTTAGTACTATTTGTTAAAGTTTAGAACGGAATTAGATATCTTGTTTATTAAAGCACCTGAAGATTCACTGTTATCTACATAACCTGCAATTACTGCTTGAAGATTTATTGTATTAACTCATTCCAAAAAGAAAACTTTTACTTTATACCATCAAGATATTTCCAAACAGTTTCACATTGACAGTTGTAATATTGCTGAAATCGTAATCACGTTAGTATGAATGAAATAATCGCAATGGTATTACTTCTGTCCAAGAGCTGTAAGTAATCCCGTTGACGCATTGCCGTCCGCAAAGAAAGCGCTTTCCTAACTTTATAGTAACTGCTGCTGCCTTTGCGTTTACGCAAATTGACGTTAACTAGATGTCAATCATCCAGGAGTGTTTCACTGACAGCGTTGCTGGTCTCAGCGTGCTCCTGAAGACAGCCATTCTCTAAGTCTCTATCAAAATCACTATTGCTGTTGATGAACTACATGCTCGCCTTTTTAAATAAAAGCTGTTCCAAAAGGTGGTCATAAACTTAAGCACTTGTTAATAATTCTTTTCTGGTTAAAAAAATGCTAATAAATTTCTGACTAATTATTTATTAATTATTACTGAGTTATCGACTAATTCAATTATGTTAACTCTGTATCTGTCAAATTCTGTCCGCTTCTCAAACTTTAACCTTAAACTTTTATTCAATAAAAGTAGAAAAATAGAAAGATTTCGCTCAAATGTGTATAGATTTTATACTGGTAATTCTGAAGCTGCAATGGTTGAATATATTTAGTCTACTCTTCAAACGCTAGCATTAATGTACAAGGTGTATCTCAAAAAGATCTTACAGAAAGTACACAGGAAGCCTTTCTTGTAAATTTAAGAAAAGAATTGTTAAAGTTCTATACTAAAAAACACTATTTGCAAAGAAACTTAGTATTCAATGTATTATACTTTTCAAATGCGATCTATTTTTTCAACAAAGAACTTAAATAAAACAAGTCTTTCCACGAAATATTTAATAATTACGAATACACGTGTTTCAGCGAGCTGATTAAATTATTCTCGCCATCATCAGTTCTAAAAGCAAAAATTATATGATAAGGTAGTACATAATGTCGTAAACATATAGCCATAGTCCATTTTCTTTAATGACGGGAAACTAAATAAAATTTTTTAGCTTCCTTTTCTTTGAAGATAGTGTGAATTTGATCTGTCTCTGGTTTTAGTTGAAGTATTTGGAAGTTATTTATTAACAATTATCCATAAGAAATGTGCGCACTGGTGTGCAATTAACTATTACTTATTGAACTTTGTACGATATTGTCTTTTTTGTATGAAAATTGGTACCGATTGGTACGTTAACAGAGCAGTAAATTAAAAAACAACTTTACAATTCAACATAAACAAATTTTATTTTAGATATTTATACATCCTAAGTCAATGTGGTACAGTGAATGAATTTACTACAGATCTTCCAACATGGAGTCGTGTACATATAGAATGTAGAATTTTGATGTAAAAAAATGTGGCACATATTATCAACGTAAAACGTACCTGCAGTCTGGTCCTGTAACTCGAGCAGGTACTCCTTTCCCAACGTGGTTGACATGAGCCTCTTCACGTACTTTTTTAACATTTATAAGATGCTCCTTTTTTACCTTCTTTTCCTTTTTAAGTGTCCACTTTGTAAGGTTATGTCCATCTATGTATTTCTCGGCAATGTTTTATAACACAATAATAATATTAAACTACCACTTAACTACAAACAGCAAGTAACTGAGGTTATGTCTGTGAAACGTCATAACACTAGCCGGCATATTTCTAGTAAAAACGACCATTGTCCAGGACTAAGGCTGCTTTTACTGAATTGCGATGAGACTATAATTGTTTTTGTAGAAACGTGTAAACTGGCATGGGCACTTTTTGCCGAAAACGACATTACTAAACGATTTAGGAACCTCGAGAGTAGGTATCGTTATATGTTATGTAGCTCATATTTGCAATGTTTGAACTGTTGTTGTTTTTGCTAGAATAATTCTTCATAGTATACACAAATTAAAATTATAACTACATATAATGGTAATATGAAATAGAATGCGAAGAACTTGGATATAAAATTTCAAGTATGTGTTTCAATTTTGTATACCGTAGTTTGGGGCGAATTTGATTTCCGGGGGCGAAATTGATCACTAGTTCCCCGCCAAGTATTTTCAAATACAATACCATATTTACCCTTTTGTTTGCGCTTGCGTTTATTACATTCAATGAGTGAAGGTTCAGTTGTGAGACGTGCATTATTGTATATATCATTTTGTCAATTATTTCTGTAAAACAAGAATTAGAAATTTATAGTGTGAAATTGACACCTTTTGCATACTTAGGAACTTTCATTGGTAAGTATTATTTGAGAATATTTTTTGTAATTTTCGCAAAATATACGTTTTAGTTGATCTATCGTTAACCCCAATAGTAGATTATAAAAGAGGAAAACTTTAGATGGCGGGGTCAAATAGATCACACATGAGGGGTGAGATTGATCACTGATCAATTTGGCCCCATCATTTTTTACTTAGCTGATTGTTGTTTCTATTGCTGTATCTGTTTGTTTTTTATTTTAGACTAATGTAAATGCAATGGTACGTGTGTATAAGAGAAAATTAGGTGCCAGAAAATACAAAGACTACAGTAGCGAGAATGTCGAGCAGGCCTTATCAAAAGTAATTGAAAGCGGTTTGAGTTTGCGTAAAACTGCTAAAGAATACAAAATATCGTATGGTACACTACACAATAAGTACCATGGACGTCATATAAGAAAAAATGGAGGACAAACTGTCTTTACATTTAACAAAAAAAAAGCTTTTCTTTCTGTTCCAAGTACTTGTGGCGAATGGGGATTTCCGTTAGAAACAGCCGATCTAAGGCAATTAGCAAAAAATTATTTGGATAGTCAGGGCCGTACTATTAAGTCATTTAAAAATAATTTGCCAGGAAATGATTGGGTATATTCACTAATTAAACGACATAATAATGCAATTGTAAAGAAACTTGCTGCTAATATCATACGTTCTCGAGCTTCTGTTTCTAAAAAAAACTATAACAGATTACTTTAACAACTTACGTAAAACATTGCAAGATGTTCCACCGTGCAACATATTTAATTACGACGAGACAAATTTGCAAGACAACCCAGGGAATAAAAAGATGCTCTTTCGGCGTGGTACTAAATACCCAGAAAGAATTTGTAATTTTACGAAAAGCGCTACCTCTGTAATGAAGTGTGGGTCGGCATCAGGCGATTTGTTACCTCCATACGTTATTTATAAATCTGAAAAGCTGTGGGTTCAGTGGACGGAGAACGGCCCCAAAGGGCGTCCTTGCTGCAACAAAAGATGTTGTGCATTAGGGTCTAGATATAATCGCACACCTCATGGATGGATAGACGCCCAAACATTTAGTGACTAGTTCACTTTATGTTTTCTACCTCATGCAAAAGAACTAGAAGGTAGAAAAGTTTTGCTGGGTGATAATTTATCATCCCATTTTACCAATGAGGTGTTGCAGTTATGTGAAGAGAACAATATTGCCTTTGTTTGTTTACCAAAAAACTCTACACATCTAACACAACCTTTAGATGTGGGGTTTTTTAGAGCATTTAAGACATCGTGGAGGTCAACTTTATGTAGATGGAAGCAGTCACATCCGTCTTATACATCAATGGATAAAAAATATTTTGGTCAATTACTAGCTAGCTCTCTAATTGAAATGGATAAAAAGGGGAAGGTGGTACCTTTGCCATTAAAAAAGATTTAATCGCTTCTTTTAAAGCCACTGGAATCGTACCTTTAGATCCAAAACGAGTTTTAAATAAGATTCCAGGAGAAGATGACATAGACAATAATTCTGTTAACAATGTTTTAGTAAACTACTTACAACAACAAAGATTCACGGCTACACCTTCAAGACGGAACATTAAAAGACAAAGACTTGAAGTAGAGCCAGGTAAAAGTGTAACCGCTCCTAATGAATCAACTTCAGAAGATGAAACAGAACTACAACTACACGACGATTCTGACAACGAGCTTACTGAAGAAACCGGAGACGAATCTGAATATTATTCAGCAAATAAGAATTTAGAAAAAGGAACATATTTGTTGGTTAAAGTACTAGGAGGAAGTAGAAAAAAGACGACATATAGGTATGTTGCAATAATTGAAGAATCAACAGATGAAGGAATTGTAGTACTGGGTATGAAGTCTGTGAATAGCACACGAAATATATTCAAAGCTGTAAAGAATGACGAATTTATAATTGGAAATGGTGATATTATAGCAGTTTAAAAAACTGTGATGGTGAAGATATTTACACATTCAAAAATAATATTGATGTAAAAGAGATATAATGTTTCACTGAGTTTCCAATACTGATTAATATTTGTTTCTGCTAATATATACGATGTAAGAGTGCCTTTTTCTGTATTACGTAATATGTATTCGTTCTTTGTCTTAATATAAAGCAAATTTTGCATATAAAAGTCTCTTTTGTAGTAATCAAAAAGCGCTTAAGAATTGATCAATTTCACACTAGTGATCAATTTGACCCCGACTAGTTCTCAGCAGAATATTTCCTAAACCAACTAACATATTTAAACCGGGGTCAGTTGATCAATATCCTATCTTTTCTGCAACATTTATGTGTTATAAAACAAGCATGATCAAATTCGCCCCAAACAAGGTATGAAATTGTTCAGTTTCTTTTTCTTCTATATTGCAAATATTTCGACTTATGTTAATGTTCTGTGTGTGGAAATCTATTTAAAATACGAAGACAATAGGAATACTAATTTTACATGAAAATTTAACTAACGAGTAAAACTATCAATTTAGTCCCAAACTACGGTACTAAAAAGACAGTTTATAGTCAAAGAACCAGATTTATCAAGAAACGTCAGGGGATAGCAGATAAAAGGACAGCTGGGATAATTTCGTTTACAATATTATATTCAGGTTGATTATTATGTTTCCATGATTCCAAACTGTTTATAAATTTGTTACTTTTGGCTAAAAACATAATGTTCTCCCATTCTTTTCTCGATGCTTGTCGTGGTCATGCCCACGTAAGTTGCATCGCAGTTATCGAGACCACAATGGAGGCGATATATGCCGGAGTTTTTAACATTAGGTAGTTTATCTTTGTAATTAGTTAGTAATTCACTCGTCTTTTGCGGAATTGTGCTTTATAATGTGATTATTACATATTTTTGCAATTTTCTCTGAAATACTGTCATGATATGGAAAACAAAGTCTTTTGGCTGTTTTGGTGTTTTTGTCGTCTTGAGGGCCCAATCCGGTATTTTCCTTTATGTTTTTCAATTTAAGTTTTTGGTTCGATATTTTATAAATTCTTTTAGTGTTATAACTGTTATTGATGGCAATGGTCATAGTATTTAGTTCAAATTTGTAATCATTCTTATCCACGGATGTGTATACCAATCTATGAATCAAGTAGTGAAAAACAGTCAGTTTGTGGGAAATCAGAGAATTGCTGTTATAGAATATAACGTCAGTATTGGTGGATTATTTGCATATTAAAAATTTAACCTTTTTATTCTCGATTTTAACGTTTAAGTCAAAGAATGTTAAGATATTATTAGTATCAAATTTTTCCAAGGTAGATGTTAGATTATTATGCCAGGAATTTATAAACTGAAAGAAATCTTTTAGATTAAGATTAACACAGTTTTTGTTAAAACACACCATTTTAAAGTACTAATTTTCTATGTAGTCCATGAATAGACCTCTCAATAAAGGAGACGACCTGTCTCCCATTGCTAGACCCTTGCATTGTTTATAAGTTTTATTGTTAAATTGAAAATAGTTGTTTTGTAAACAAATCTTAAATAGGTAAAGAATGGGAGATTTTTCCAGATCATTTATATCAACTGACCTGGAGTGTTCTTGAATAATGGTAATACAATCTGCAGGGTCTATCAATGGGAACAGGTCTTTAATACCAAAGCTGTTTAATTGACAGTGTCCTGGTACATTCCTGTTAGGTATTTTATTGATGAAATCGAAATTATTCTTAGTACTATAAGGCGGAGTTGAAATTAGTTACATTTTCTTTAAATTTTATATTTTACCATTTTCCTAGTTTGTTTGGAGGGGCGTCTGTTTGAGCTACGAGGGCGGTTCAATAAGTACCCGTGTTAGAAATGAAGACATAATTTTTTTCAAAAAATTTTTTTTTATTTTTCAACATAGTCTCCTTTTAGAAATATACACTTCTCCCAACGTTCCTGCCATTTTTTTAACCCCTCCAAAAAATAGGATTTGTCGAACTCTCCAAAATACGCCTCTATCTCGGCGATGACTTCCTCGTTTGAGCTAAATTTTTTTCCCGCGAGCCATTTCTTCATGTTAGGAAACAAGAAAAAGTCGCAGGGAGCCAGATCGGGTGAATACGGGGGGGTGCGGCAGCAATTCATAACGCAATTCATGCAGTTTGGCGGCGACAACTCCGGATGAATGTGCTGGTGCGTTATCGTGGTGAAACAGCACCTTCTTTTTTCGCCAAATGCGGCCGTGTCTCCTTCAATTTTTTGTCGAAGCTGTCTAATAACTCACTGTAGTATTGTCCAGTGATCGTTCTTCCTTTTTCTAAAAAATCCATGAGGATGACGCCGTTCGCATCCCAAAAAATCGTCGCCATGAATTTTCTTTTAGTTTCTGGTGTGTAATGATGAATCCAGGTTTCATCAACGGTGACAACTCGACGCAAAAACTCCTTCGGATTTCGCTTAAATTGCTCCAAACACTGCTTCGAAGTTAACAGCCGCATCCGCTTGTTGTCCACCGTTAGCAATCGCGGCACCCATCGCGCCGACAATTTTTTCATCGCCAACTTATCACGTAAAATATTAATTGCCGTTCCGGTCGACACACCTACGGCCTCTGCTACTTCACGCACTTTCGTTCGTCGATCAGCGAGAATCATGTCGTGGACTTTTTGAATGATTTCCTCGGTAACCACGTCTGCCGGGCGTCCTGGTCGCTCCTCATCAAAAACGGATGTTCGCCCACGTTTAAATTCGTTGAACCAATATCTAACTGTGGTCATAGATGGCGAAGTGTCCCCATAAACAGCATCCAACTTTGCTTTTATCTCCTCGCATTTTTTCCCATCCAAAAACAGAAAGCGAATTACCGAACGATACTGCTCTTTTTCCATCTTAGCTAAAATCACGAAACACGTCTTACTCAAATGGCTGTCAAATCCAAACTAACCTATCAATCAGTCTGAAATTTGTTATACCGTCGTTTGATAGATGGCAGCACACGATGATAACACCAACTTCCCTCTGGAATGCCTTCTGTCGTCAAACACGGGTACTTACTGAACCGCCCTCGTATTATAGTATAGGCATTGAATTTTTTACTATGAGAGTGTTAGGTGTCAAGTAAATCTTCAGTGTTTTTACAACTTTTAAATGTGTTTCTGATTTTTTTTATCAACTTTCTAGTGAGACATTTTTAATTTCTTGGGAATTTTCTTTATTATTTTGCACAAAATCTTCAACCGTCTGAATACAGTCTATCAGGGTAAGGATAATATTAGTTTTGCCTTGATTAGATTTAATGAATATTAATTGACTAGTTTTAAATTTATGTACGATTACTTTCAATGTTTAATTAATTTTATGTTGCCATGAATTAAGTCTAAAATTATTTTGTTTCTATCTAATTATAATTTTGTTATATTCATGTGTAAGCACAGTTTTAAGAAGTTTATAGTTTGCTGAATTATTTTTAAGGATTATATGTTATATTTCAAAGGTGGCATTTTCTGTGTAGTGTTTTATAATTTATTTTAAAATTGTAGTTGATTTCAAGTTCTTAGTTCTTTATGTTGAAGTTTAAATTAGATAAATTTCTAATAGATTTACTCAGATTATATGAAGGTTGGTAATAATATTATCTCTCAAAAATCGACTAAATGCTGAAAGTTATTTGCAATTTCTTAAAAGAACTCTTACAGACCTACTGACGATGTTTCTTTGGCAATTCTTAGATATATGTGGCTCCAGAATGATAATGTGCCCGCTTATTTGGTGTAGCAATTCATGAACATGTAAATACAAAATTTCCTGGAAGATGGGTGCGTTGTAATGGACAAGTTCCATGACTACCTAGGTCCCTCAAACTTTAGTGTTTTGGATTATTTTTTATGTGGACACTTTAAGGAAATTGTTGACCAAACACCAGTACTAAATTTTGGATATGTTCAAGCTCGAATCAACGACGCTACGAATACCACTACCAAGAAATGATACAACCGTCGGTTAACCAATTACCAATAAAAGCTGTTACTTAAAGAAAATCCAGTTTTTTAAGGCGGAGCCGGTGAGGCCGAAGTTCTCTATATGTCTGAAATTTAAAACGAGGATAAAATTAAACTCTTAACTTGCCAGTTAGATAACGTTCAAGATTCATTTGAGACGTTCTGGCGCCGCAATAACATAACAATCTTAAGTATGCTTTGTTGTTTCAGTGCTCTACCTTAAAAGCAAAGAAAACGAAACATGGAACAAGAATATTCTGCTAGGGGTCTTCACGTCGACCAATACCTCATATTCACGAAAAGTTATAGCAACAATTTTTTTAAAAAAGAACTTTTATATTAGGAAGTTCAATGGTCCAGGTAATTATGGGTAATGCATGTTATATCCGTCGGAAGGAGAATGAAAAGTCGTCAGTTTCCATTTCTTACGTTTCATTGGTATATACTCCATGGTTAAGTTGATGAAAGAAATCGGGGTGTCGCTGTTGCACTATTACATATGCCTCTGACTAAATTACAGTTGATATATGGTTGAGTGGAAGAGCAGCGACAACCGTTCAACCAAGTCTGAACGCCACCATTTGGTATAAGTTATTTTAATTAAAAATTAGTAATATGTTAATTTAGTTTAATTTTTCCAAAAAAGTCATATAATTATCATTAATATTGTTGGCTGGACTTTAGTTCGTAAACTTCTTAATCGGTGCAATCTGCGGAGTTGTAGTAGCTCTGTTCATGCACCATTCTTGAGAAGGATTGTTTTTCTCTTCTCAGGTCCATTATTAACATTCGTCTAACATCTAACTGCTTAAGTGCTCTATCCTGATGGATTTCTATTATTTTTCAGCTTGTCAGGTTTTCTCTATTCATTCAGCCTAATTAAGTCGGTTCTACTAGTTTTGTTCGATCTCCAAGTTTTATATGTAAATGCAACCTGAGAATTAGATAGAATTTAGTCAGTCTAGGTATTTTTGCAAAATTAATTATTTACCTTAATTTAATTTTATAGAATTTTATTTCTATTTTATTAGAGATTCAAGATTAATATTTGCTATAGCTGTTTTATGCTTTATTCATAATTAGATTATGTATACAAGTTAGGTAACGTAAGTTTTAATTAGTTTTTTCGGTTAATTTTTTATTATGTTTATGTAATTTATTCAATTATGGCGGATTTATTTTTTTTTGTTTTTAAATTTTATTATTTTTTAATTATCTCGGTTTTTAATGTTGTTTTACTCTAAGTTTAACAAGATTTTTTTTAAGTTATTATACAGTTGAATTCAATAAAAACGGGAAATAGGGTTTTACATAATGTAAACCAAGCTTTGTTTTGTTTCTAATAATAAACCATCTTCAAACTACAAAAAAATTAATAAAAATTTTTTTACATTTTCCCGTTCTTTATGAATCCAGCCATATGTGCCAATAAAAGGCCATCGAGCATTATAATTAAGCTGTTTGTTATACTTATTTACTTACTTTTGTGCTATTGTATGATACTCTACTATTCATATGATATTGTTCAAAGTCATAGACAAGATTTCTTAAAGTTAAACCATGATAATAGTAACTAGTAGTAACAGCATATTGGTTAAAAAAATGCAAGGTTAGATAAATCTATTTCTATTTTAAATATTATTTACCTAAAACTTTTTAACAGCCTTTACCTGCACTTTAAGGCAACCAACTGGAAGCTAGTTAAGCAAATCAACTTTTTTTACATTTAGAAAGAAAAGGTTGTTACAGCCATATACTCTCTCATAATTTTCCTTAGATTATACTTTAACAATTAATTTATACCTACAGCAAACTCTTGAAGCAGACTTAAGGATAGTTTCTTGGTAAACTGATGATGACCTAAAATGTACCGTTACCGAGATATAAGCTCACAGAGTTTCATTCAGAATTTATTGTTTTCTTAGTACCTCAGAAAGTTCTCTACGTATTTAGTACGTAATTATCTCCAAACTGTTACATTAATTATTTTCTCCTGAGAAGAGAAGAGTGAATCTCCGAAAAAATATGTCAAGCCACTGAAAATAGAAAGAATATTTTTTTGAGTTTTGAAATTTATGCTGAATTTAACAGAAGAAGTTCCGGTTGTATATTCCTCATAAGATGCGTCATTTTAGAGTAATACGAGTTTTATAATATCTGATGATGTCAAACTTTAGTATTCTGCAATTTTGCTTTGTCAATATCTTGAGCATCACGTACAACACTCAAATTGAATTTTCTATATGAGTATTATAATGAAACACTTACTATTTTTTGTACTAAGCTTAATTTAGATTTTCTCAATAGCAGCGTCGTGTTTTTAAAAACAGGGCGTTTAGCTTTGTCACCCTGCATCTCGATAGCTATACAGTTTAGCAGAGATGATTTTTAAGCAGTGGCGGCTCGTGGCCTACACAAGCGGGAGGGCGCACCCTTTTATAAGTGATGTACCTTTTTTTTATTGATCTGTACTAGTCATAAACCTACAATTAGGTTAAACTAGACCCATCAGCAAATTTATACAAAATAGTTATATTACAAAAATGAGTGTACTCACCTACTTGAAGTGGAATTCCATTCTTTTATTTTTGTCTGCACAAAAACGCCCAATCACTTTTTCGTTAAAGTCTGGAATATCTTTCACTAACTGTTTTTCTATAGACAGCATTCTGTTTCTTAAAAATGTTTTAATTAATTTTAATGTGGAAAAACATCTCTCGATTTCAGATGTTGTCATCGGCATAGTAATTAAAAATCTTAAGAACTTTTGCTACTTCTTTAAAAACTGTTCAGTCCAATCCAAAGGAAACAAAAAATTTTAAAATGTTCAAACATCCCGATAAGTTATCGTTTCCTATAATTTCGGGTCTCGAATAAAAAATGCCAAGTTCGGTTTTTAAATTATGTTGATCGACCATTGGGAATGCTTTGCAGAATTCCTCAATATCTTGTAAAGCTAGTTGCTTTTTGTATTTAGCAAATTTGTTTAGCTGAAAAAATCTTGCTCCGCATAAATGACTACTTAAACTAAATCTGTCTGTTATTTGAAAAATGATACGGTCACAAATGTCTCTGGCTGACACATTCAAATTTTCTTGTATTGCCACACGTCGCCTTTTAGAAGATGTTGCGGTCAAGTCCATTTCTAGACTTTCTGTTTCTACAGCAGGTAAATTATTTCTAATTTCTGTTACTACTTTTTCAAAATTATGTAAAGCTTCCTTAATTTACACAATGTGTTTCAATTTTTTGTAGCTGATTGTATAAAATTTCTATATGAGGCAAGAAATCTAACCAGAAATTAAACGAGTCGTCATTTAACCATTTAACAAAACCAGCAGCTTGACGGGTAGTATCTGCATTGTACTTTTTTGGTTCTCCCGACTGGATATTTTCAAGGCATTCTAAAAGACTGTATTTGTTTTGGGAAACAGTATTTATTGTACGTGGATGAAAATCCATCTTGTTTGTGAAAGCCTGGGCAGTCGATTATTGCAAACTTCCGTTAAAGCTGACATCCTGTCTGGAGAATTAGAAAAAAATGCCGATATTCCACTTACATTTCCAAAAAAGGTACGTGTATTTGGTGTAATTAACGCTGCCTGTTGCATTAATTTATTTAACTGCTGTGCATAACAATATATATAATGGGCATTTTCGTAGTGCTCTTTGATTTTTACGTTAATACCAGCCGACCGACCACGCATTACAGCAGCGCCGTCGTATGTTTGCGCTATAAGCTTTTCAGGTGTATCTTTTAGTATCAAATTTAGCTGATCTAAAATACACTTAGGCAAACCTTCTCCATCTTGTCGTTCGGGATTTGAAAATGTCCAAAAACGCTCACAAATTTTACCATTTAACTCATAACGCAATACTAATACAGTCTGGGTTTGAGTAGATACATCAATAGTATCGTCTGCCATAACGGCGACAAATGAGCTTTCTTTTATTTCATTTAAAATGTGTTCTATACATACTTGCAACATGCAATCTAACAGTTTGTTCTGAATGATTTTGAAAGTTCCCTTAAATGCTTTAGCATTTTGGAAATGACTATTTAAGGCCGGATCGATATTTTTTGCAAAATCTAATAATTCTAAGAATACTCTTCTATTTGTCGAACTTTCAGTTTCGTCATGACCTCGTAGTGGTAAGTTGCATTTTCCACATAATTTCAAAATATCAATTATTTTTGAGAACGCTTCACGATTTTTTAGTACCAAAACATTATGATCGCGTATTTGATTTGCGTAAGCCGTACTTATGCTGGAAGCAATATTGTTCTTTAAATAAGATTTGTTTCGTTGGTTTGGCAGAATAATAAAACACAAGCAGGTTGAGGTTAATATATTTATTTATTCACGAATATAATAGTGAATCTTTTGGAATATATAGCTTAATACGTTGCGTTATGCTGCTTGTACGGTGTCTTTAACTAAACTAACTTGACCTGAATGGTCACACATGTTAAAACTTAAAACTAAACCCAAACTGACCCTTAAATGCTATTTATTGTTCTATTTTTGTCCTTCCGAGAACTACTAACTAACATATGCTTTAACACTACTCGTGGTTTTTGTGAGTCTTATATTCTCCTAATTCCGAGAATTCTTTACAAATATCATTTGTACCCAAAAGTAAAAAGCTTACTAAATTGTTTTTATGTTTTACGGAATTTTCATGCTTTCTTATCTTATCGTGTAAATGTTTTAAATCACACGCCCCTTCTTTTGTCCAATTATCATCTCCTCCACCAAATACGAAACAAAAAAATGAGTTTGTTTCTTCACAACCGCACAACTACAAAACTTTGTCATAAACAGTTCTATCAAATTTCCTAGTAAATGCAGCGCGGGATTTACATTTTTAATATAAATGAAGAATGCAATAGCAACTGAAATAATTCAAAAACTTTTGTAATTTAACGCTTCAATACATAATATAATAACTAAGTATCGCACTTTGTATGTGGGGGCTGAAGGATCTGAGCCCCTAGCCAGCCCTAGGGATATTCGATATACATCGATGCATCGAATTCACTCGATGTTTATAGTACGATGCATCGAATCGATCCGATGCTTTCAAAAGCTGTTGATTTACTCGATGTATCGATGTATTTTCGTAAAACATCGAATCAATGGTTACCAGCTAATGATTATATCTACTTATTATTGTTTCAGTTGATTTCGAACAATTTTGAAGTTATAAAATTAAACTTTTATTTTTGTTCGTTGGTGGCGCTTAGGAAGTATCTAAAGATTGACATTGGCAGCACTGAGCAAGAGAGAAAAAAAATGTTCGTTCGCTTGTTTTGTCTCTGGCTGGTCTGTTGATCTGTTCATCTGTTGTGGTGTCAGTGATCTTTGAATAAAAACGTTAAATCAGATTTGTTTTTACTAAACTAATATCGTGAATGTGCACACTCATGAGAGTAAAATGTCATCGTCTTCTTACAAGTTCTATTGAACAGGTAAGTAACATAATAAAGTAAGGTTAGGATAACTCATTTATTCATTCGTGAACAAGAGTAACAGTTGATAATTCATAATTTACTGAATGACAAAATAAATAGAAGATACTTTGTTATCTGTAAGATACTTCCCAACACAAATGATTTATATTATAGGTCAACTTATTGTTATAAAATATTTTGAGTAGCTTTCGTAATTTGATTTTTTATAAATACATTGTTTTAATTTTCTAAAATTAAAATAATAACTTTTAAATTTATTTCTATATGTCATTCGATTCATTTTGAAAATAATCCCATATAATTATTTAAAATACCGCCTTCATATCGCGATTAAAAAGCGACACTGTTGTTTGTTTACATAAATTCTTTTGCTTCACTGAATATAGTATAGATAGTGAGGATTAGAGATATGATATTATCGATTGATGAATTTATCGACTTCAGTTATTTTAATGAATTAACTGTTTTTTTTCAGGCTGATTACACAAAACGATGGCACCTTCCAAGAAGATTTGCTTGTGGAAGGAGCCAGTAACTCTGCAAAATGTAAACTTTGTCAAAAATCAATTAAATCTTGTGGCAATACAACCAACTTAATAGGTCATATAAAAAATGTACATAAGGCTGCTTTTCGAGAATTAAATAATGAAAGTTCGAAAAATTCCAATATCGACAGCAATACGATAAATAAAAATACCCAATCAGTCACTACAGTTGCTGATGTGCAACCATCAACGAGCTCTGCCGATGTAATGGAATTAACTGAAGAATCTGATGCTGATAAAATATCTGACTCTTTTAAAGACGAAGGAAATGTTCCTGTTCCTCCGGCGCCAAAACGTCAAAAGTCCATCATGTCAAGTTTTGAAGAAACTAGCCGCGTTTCCCTAGAGTGCGAACCTTCACATGAAACGTGTAAACATTTCACGTCGATTGGACCACAAACAGCAGAGTTATCGAGGTTAGAGTAAAGTCACTTTGTAATTTGTTTGAAAAATGGAACAAAGCGAGTTTCGCGTGTTGATAAAACATTGTTTTTTAATGGGTAAAAACACCGTAGAAGCCCAGCAATGGCTTGAGGAACGTTACCCGGACTCCTCTCCATCCAAATCAACGATTTGTCGTTGGTATGCTGAGTTTAAACGTGGTCGTACGGACACAAACGATGCGGAACGTTCGGGTAGGCCTTTGGAAGCCGTTACACCGGAAAATGTGAGTGAAGTATTCAAAATCGTAATGAAAAATCGCAAAGTAAAGGTCCGTGAGATTGCAGAAATGACACAGATATCATCTGGAAGCGTATTTACAATCCTTCAGGAAAAATTGAGCATGAAAAAGGTTTTTTCCAAGTGGGTGCCGCGATTGCTTTCAATGGAACAAAAACAGCAACGAATCGACGATTCAGAGAGCTGTTTATCGCTATTTACTCGCAATAAAAAGGATTTCCTGCGTCGATACGTGACCATGGATGAAACATGGATACATCATTTCACTCCAGAGTCGAATCGGCAATCATCTGAGTGGCGCATGGCTGGCGAAAGCCGCCCAAAGCGTCCAAAAACGCAGCAATCTGCTGGCAAAGTCATGGCGTCTGTTTTTTGGGATACACATGGCGTCATTTTCATTGACTACCTGGAAAAAGGTAAATCGATCAACAGTGATTATTATATTGACTTGTTGGTACGTTTAAAGGAGGAGATCGCAGCAAAACGACCGCACATGAAGAAGAAAAAAATCCTTTTTCAGCAAGACAATGCACCATGCCACAAGTCCATGAAAACAATGGCAAAAATCTACGAGTTGGGCTTTGATTTGCTTCCCCACCCCCCGTATTCGCCAGATTTAGCCCCCAGCGACTACTGGCTCTTTGCTGATCTCAAAAAAATGCTCCAGGGAAAAACATTTGGCTCGAATGAGGAGGTCACTGCCGAAACTGAAACCTATTTTGAAGCAAAGGATAAATCCTTCTATAAACATGGTAGAGAAATGTTGGAAAGGCGTTGGAAAGATTGTATCACTCTAAAAGGAGATTATATTGATGAATAAAAATGATTTTTGAAAAAAAAAATCTTGTTTTCGTTGTTAGTCTCGGGACTTATTGAACGATGTGTTATATGATATGTAAAGATAATCAACCATTCACAATTGTCGAAAATGAAGGCTTTCATAATTTCATTAAAGTTATTGCACCACATTATAAACTTCCCAGTAAGACGACGTTGACGCGATGGGTTGATGATAAATACGCAGCACTATCAACAGTCTTCAAAGAAAAATTGTCAAATATAGAAAATCTTACTCTCACTACTGACATGTGGTCAGAAACAATGAGTATGAGAAGTTTTTTAGGAATAACAGCACACTTCGGTGTTGGTAATGAACTATTATCAATTACTCTTAAAGTGTACCCGTCAAATGAACGTCATACTTCAGAACACATCGCTGAAATGCTGCTAAATACTTGTACTGAATGGGGAATTGACAGAGATAAAATTTCGTCTGTAGTGACGGACAATGCAGCCAACATGATAAAGGCCATCGATTTGGCTTTTGGAAAAAAACATATACCATGTTTCGCCCACACTTTGAATTTAGTGGCACAAAATTCTATGCAACAGTGTACAGAGTTGCGAAGCTTGATAACGAAAGTAAAAGATATTGTGACATGGTTCAAACAGAGCAACATAGCCAGTAACGAATTACGTAAAGCAACCCAGAAGGAAACTAAATTGATTCAAGAGGTCCCGACCAGGTGGAATAGTACATATCATATGATCGAAAGATTTTTGGAACTTCGCACTATCGTTAATGACATAATCATTCGTTATAAAAACGCACCACCGATGCTTACTGCTTCAGAACTATCTATTCTTTCTTCGGTCTTACAAGTTTTGCGACCGATCGAAGCTGCAACTAAAGAAGTGTCAGCTGATAAGTATTGCACTAGCAGTAAGGTAATAACACTTATCCATTGCCTGCTTTTGAAAATTAAACTTCTTAAGCTCGAAGAATCTCTTGCCAAAGAATTGCAGTCAGTGATACTTAAAGAGATTGACAAGAGAATGGGTGTTATAGAGAGAGTGACTTCCCTTGCTATAGCCACGATATTGGATCCCAGGTTTAAAAAAATGCATTTTACGGACCCAATTGCTTGCTACAATACAAAATGAGGTTGTGGAATCTGATTCTTCAGATCATTCTGACAAACCAGAAGACAATTTTTCTTTGTGGGATGATCACCACAAATTAGTACACAAGAGTTGGAAAACGGTGAAGTCCGACGATGCTATTTCTGACGAGCTGTCTATTTACTTGCGTAGTCCTGCAGGAAGACTAAATGAAAATCCATTGGAAATTTGGAATGATCTGAAAATTCAGCTTCCTAAACTTCATACAATTGCATATAAATACTTGACTATGGTGGGAACTTCAGTACCATCTGAACGATTATTTTCGAAAGCAGCACAAATTGTAAATCAGCAACGGAACAGACTGAAAAGTAAACGTTTAAATAAGCTTTTATTTTTTCAAAGTCTTCCAAAAGAACACTGGGTATAGGACTTTAATGCCGGAATTTCTATATTATGATTGTGGATGATTTTTATTTTATTTTTTATACTTTGAAAATAAACAACTTTTACGGTTAGTTGTGCGACTTATTTGTATTCGATTTATCGTTGTTTTGTGACTTTCAAGGTTTCCCGACGTTTTGACACCTTTGCAGGAGCCATGGTAAAAGTTGTTTAATTTAAATGAACAGTACGCACAAATATCTAAGATCCACATATTATTTGTAGGTACTTTTTGTAATTTTGCCTTTTTTCTTAATAAATAACAAGTGAATCAGAGAAGGTTCCGCATGTAATGTCGTTTTTTTTCTTAGTTCCTTGAACATCCTTTAACACACAAACGTGCGGACAACGATAGTGCTGTTGTAGGAGTAATAGATAATCAAAAATTGTGGTTTGTATGGAGTGTCAGGAGCTGAATACAGCTTTGTGATGCAATGTTTAAAAAAGTACTCGATTTTAAGAAAACATCGATGTTTCTAACCGATGCATCGAAAAAAACATCGATGTATTTTCTAATTGGACACCCCTAGCCAGCCCTAAGCGTCTTAAGTTAAAGCGAGTTGGTCGGCCGTGTGTAACCACTCGTTCCCATAGTAACGACACGTATAAACGGATTAGCATGCAAAAATATATTTTGCTATATTTTGCACTTTTTATTTTTTATGTACAGATTTAATACTAAAAGTATTAATATGCATCAATTTTATAACAATAATAAATACTGTTATATGTTCATGTGTTTTGCTTGCTTTTCGAAAATTTCTCGGGGAGGCGGTACCCCTGAGCCCTCCCTCACGAGCCGCTACTGTTTTTTAGCTTATTTTTGACTCAGGAATTTTTTGTATAAATATTTTAGTTTGTTTCAGGAACTCCCTGTAAATACCTAGATGTTTGAACACAGTTTTGATTATTGACATAATAACTTTATTTTATTGAGACGTCTTGTTGACTTATATTAGAATTTTTTTGTAGGTTAGAGAAAATTCTAGTCGAGTCGATAAGACTTTCTGTAAATATACTTATTTGCAGCAAGCAAACATTCTGAGCACGTATATTAGACAACGGCCATTTTGTAATAAGGTTACGATTGTTCAGTATCTTTGTTACTTGAAGGCACTATTTGATATAATAAGTGAAAAAATAAACTAACGAAAATACACAAAAAAAACTTATTATTACTAAAATGGGAATATCGTGAATAATAAAAAACTTAAATGTACCTCGTTCTCAATTAAACATTTAATTTACAAAAATTTAAATTCTTTCGAAAGGAATAAATCAAGGGCACAAATTTATTGCGTCGCAATTTCCCATTCAATTACTTCTAAAAAACTTTCTCTTCGAATCCTTCATATCTTTAAACGGATCATAGCTGTAACAGTAAAATGATTTAAACTAAATCCTTGTTCAATAAAGAGCAAACCGTAGAACCGAACTGCAATTTTAAAAGGGAGTAAAGAAAAAAGCGTCGTGCATTCCGAAGCGAAAGGGTTTTCAGATTTGTACGCTCATTTACATTTTATATTGTCAGGGTTCGCGACTTTTCTCAAGCGTAACTTTTATCTAATTCCGTGATTCTCTGATTTTATTCCGCTCCAGCTCAATTTCAAGCGCAAATTGAAGGACAAGACTTTTATTAATTTACACAAGAAATTTCATAAAGCTAAAAGTCATTAAAATAAAAATTCTCTATTTCGTTTTAACTATTTATTAATATAGCTGGAGAGAATTGTTACCAATATCTTGACAATGTTGCTTCACACAACACATAAAGTGACATTAATCTTTTTCGACTTACCATTGGCATTAACATTTAATTTGTGTATATTTCTTATAGACATTGTGCATGGTAAGACACATAAACTTGCTTTCGCATATAGTAGTTCCTCTATAAGTAAGTCTCTTGTAATTAAAGAAAACAAACATGGTTGACGCTTCAGCAGTTTGCATATCAAAAGGACAGAGTACTATTTTAAGCCTTCGCCTTTTAGTTAGATTTAATAGACTGTTACGAAATGAATAGTTTAATGGCAGACAAGACTCAGATTTTTTAATAATAATCAAATAACTACATATCTAACTAAGTACTACAATAAAATAAAATTAGCAATAAGCTACTCCTAGAACTGAAATGCAATTTCCTACATCTGCATAATATGTACTGCATTGCGTGTATTACATAATTTAAGTTATACCCTTTTAACAACTTTTTTTATTCATCTACATACAGCAAACATAAACCAACCCTCTCTGAAAATTAACTTTTTATTAAGAAATTATTTTTTAAGAACGCCTCGAACAAGAAGGTTACTTTACCTTGGCAATCCCACTAACAAGCAAAACTAACTTCGTGATATACTGTTATAGAGTATGCCGCTCGAAGGTAATAGAGGTAATATT